>PVJC01021674.1:0-28021 GCA_004026665.1 Murina feae
TATGGATGAGGACAATGGGGGGGGCAAGGTCAGAGGTTGGGGGGGGAATTGGGAGGAGGGGAGCTATGGGGGAAAAAAGAGGAACAACTGTAATAATCTGAACAATAAAAATAAATTAAAAAAAAATAAATAAAAAATAAAAAATAAATACAGACAGTCATTTCTGATTTAGTTCTAAAATTTGTACGATTTTTATCAATAATTTATTTGTGTAACCTCCTGGCCACTCTCCTACTATCCTTCCATTGGGGATAAAATCAGACTTACCTGACAGGTGGATTGTGAACTATAATATTCCCTCTCTTGTTTTATATTGTTGTGGTTGTTTTTCTACAGAGAGATGTCACACTGCTCAAATTCATGAAACAAAAGTGTCTGCCCCAAGTGGTGGGGTAGAGTTGGGTTTCTAGAACTGTCTAGCTGAGAGATATGGATAACTTGGGAGGATCTTATCAGGATGTTCAGAACCATGTTTTAAATATTTCTGTCTATAACAAAATTGGTATCTTAATCTCCCTTTATTTACCTACTTTTTGCTCTCTTGTTGACTCAAAACTCAAGCCGCGAGTAAGTGTTGGATTCCTCCAGATCACACAATGCCAATAGTGACCCAGAGAGACCCAAACATGGTGTGTAAATAATGCAGTATTACGCATTGAAGCACAATGTGGCAATACACTCCAAAATTCTAATATGTCAGTGGAATTTACTTCAGAAATTCCTTTCCTAATCATTTGAACAGAAAAAATCAATAATGTTTATTAAAAATAAGATTTTTAATATATAAATTTTAATAATGAAATATGTGATGCTTTATTAGAAAACGGCTTGCTTACACATAAGAAGAGTACAATACAAAAAATATGATACACAATGAGGGGAAAAGGAGACATGTGTATTACTACATGCAATACTTTAAACAATAAAATAAAATTTAAAAATAATATGATACAAAGATGTATTTTTACCCTGGGAAAGTGTGTACAGTGTCAGATTAGCAATGGTGTCTATACTTTTAAGAATTTATTTTTCATAGAAAATGCAGACATAGCAATTTTGTTGTCTTTTGTTAACACTTTGTTATTTATGGGTTAAAGAGTAGCCATAAATCTTATCAGCATACAATTATTGTTTTGCACTTGGAGTGTGTCTCTTAAAATTGTTGCATCTTACTGTCTCCAAGGACACTATTCCCACTACTCTCCTTAGGTTTTTGCTAAAATTCATGGCATATTAAAATTATTAGTCTTGTTTGAACTTGGTCACAAAGGGCCCTTTACTTATCCACATAGAGGGCCCTGTACATCCATAAGAGTCTGAGATTTTAAAATCATCTTAATCTTCCTTCCCTGTGCAAAAATCTTTTCCCAGAGAAATCAGAAATCATCTCTTTCAAATTCTTCTTTAAAAACTGCCTTATATTTCTCAGACATTTAAAATACATGACTTTTTATTTCAACTTTTAGACTTATGACATTATTTCCTAGGTTTAAAGTGGAAAAGGATCTCTAGTGAGAGTCTATTGGCAATTTCCACTAGAAAACAATTATCCATGAATGTGTATGTCTTCATGAGAGGAGCATTTGGGCACGTTAACTGACCCCACTTATACTTTCAGCTTCACCTTCAGGGCTACCAGGATTCACGGACAACTGAAGTCAGGATTAAATTCCACAAGAGTAAGTATGTGCTTTTGAGGAATTTCCGTTTCTTTCTTCTTTCAAAGTTCTAGTTCTTTAGTCTTAGAAAACATGCCTTATCTGTTTAAAAATCAGAAATGGCAATATTGGGTATCTCTAGAAAATAAAATAGTTATTTCTAATGTTAGTTATTTCTAATAATAGTTATTTCACAGTTTGTATTATAAAAAAGAAATCTGAAGGGATTATATTCATTTGAATTATTTATTACATGCATCACTAGAGAGGGGTCGGTACCTGCTCACTATTTATCCTTAATATCTGGAGTACTACCTGTCCTCTCATAGATCCTCAATAAAATCTCTTCTAAAGGAATGCATGAGTATTCATGGCAACATTACATACATTATTATCAGAAATGTTGTTATTGGAAATCAATGATATCATTATAATTGCAAATATTCTTTTAAATATACTAAATAGAAAATTCACCTGAAAGAAAGTGGTTTACCAGAACATTCACTTAAATTTTGGAATCACAGAATACCAAAATTGAATTTGGTCACGAAGGGCCCTTTACTTATGCACACAGAGGGCCCCTGTACATGCATAAGAGCCTGAGATAATAAAAGTCATCTTAATCTTCCTTCCCTATGTAAAAATCCTTCCCAGAAAATTCAGAAATCATCTTTCAATATCTTCTAAACAACAACCTTATATTTAAGTGGTTTGGTATCACTTAAATTTTAGTATTGGTGATTGTAAAAGAGGTGAGTTTAAAAATGAGGAACAATGCTCTGATGTAAAATGCCACAGTGAAGTACAAAGAGCTTAAGAATGTTCTCAGTTTGGTTCTCAATGTCAATTCCTCTCTGACCCTATCTAAAAAGGTACCTGATTAGCAGCTAATTATTCCTCCCCCTCAGCCTAGAGTAGTGCTCCTGTCTGCAGAGATGCCTGTAAACCATAGGTAAGTCTCTGTCTCCAATGCTCTAATGCTGTTATTTGTTACTGCCTTGATTGAAATAATTGGCCTCAATCCACCAGACCTTAGGACAACACACCTGTAGCTTTCTTGTGGGGAAGAGATTGATAGAAATAAGTGAAGCCTTTAATATACCAAACTAGTTAAATTTATCATGGAAAATTCTTTCCTCTTTGAAATGTGGAGAAAACCAAAGACATAGACTCTTTGCAGCTATTTACAAACGGAAACAGCTGCCCATGTAATTAAGTGCTAATGGGGGTTGAGAAAGAAATGTGAAGTTCCTATAGCCTCATGTTCACAATTGTAGTCTCTAGACTCTGCCCTTAGTGTTTCTTCACAGGACATTGAACAGGTTATAAGAGGCACCAGAATTCACAAGCTTCACAAAGAATGCAGAAACTGTCCTAGTCATTGTTGCTCAGTGGTTAGAGAGAAAGATCTGAGGTTTGATTCCTGGTGAAGGGGTGGTATCTGGGTGGCAGGTTTATCCCAGGCCTGAGACAGGGCACATGCCAGAGGCACCCAGAGCATGAGTCCCTGTCACTCACATCCCACCCCTCCCTCACTTCCACTCTCTCTACAAATCAATGGAAAAAATATTCTATGGTGAGGATGACCAAACAAACAAAAGGATGCAGAGAAAACAATAGTGTAGTGGTCACTGATTAGTGCCCTCACACATTAGCATAAGAATTACAGCAGGTTATGGAGGGGAGGGAGGAGGAGGAAGTGAAAGGAGAGAAAGCTTTGACTTCCTATCTGCCAGGCACTTGGGTGGACTATAGCAATCAACAATCACAATGATTCCATGAACTAAATATTATGGAGGAAACTGAACCCGAAGAGCAAAAGGAAAATGAGAACTCCACGCTCTTATTTAAGACATGAAAATATCTTTAAAACACATTTTACAGAAAATATCGCAAACATGATAGTCATTCTTTCTTTATTTCCACAAACTTTTAAGGAACTCTTGCTATGCCCCTGGAGATAAGCTTGTTGCTTCGGACAAAACAATGTCAAAATAAGATTTGCTTATACAGTTTGATAATTTAGTCATCAGAGAATAATAAATAATAATCATAAGCTACAATGGGAATAGTAAGAAGAAAAGATACATCTACTTTAAAAAGTTATAGATAGATTCCTGGTGGAATTAATGCCTAAACCAAAAACTTTAAATAGTGATAGAGCAGTTAGAGACTACAAGTGTAGAGATCTATAAAACCAAAAGGACCAGCATCTGAGAATCTCCACAGGGAATTTTTAGCATCGCCTCTAATGTAAACCACTAGTAGATAAGTCTAGGGAAGCAAATTGAATCAGGAGGGATGACACCAGGTCAAGAGTATGACTCTACAGGTCATACTCTAGATCACTCTGATATACTGTCTCTTGCTGGTAGCCAATGCAATACCCTAGTACGAAAAAACAAGAAGTGAGGGAAATTTTAAGGACTGATAGCACAAATATTAGAAAGCTCTCCATATGCTAAGAAGCTTAAGTTTTATAATGAGGGCAGAAAAGAGTGACTAAAAAAATTAAAATTAATGATTCAGTTACAAAACTCCATTTCACACTTAAAATAGAAATATGTTTTATTAACATAATATCAGTCTTCCCTCCCTACCATTCTCCACCACCTCACTCCAGTTAATCATCTTCACGTATTTGCACTGCTTCCCTCAACCCATGTTCAGCTTCGTTCTGGAACAATTATATCATTTCAATGTGATCAGAAGCAAAGATATCAGTATCCATCCTCTGTTCTGGTCCTCAAAAACCTATTCATGTGCCTTACAGCCTTGGATCTTTTGTTTCTCTTGCCCATATTACTCTTAAGATCTAGTAGTTCTCTGTGTAAGTTATAAAACACCGATAATATTACTGTGGCAAATTGCAGTGCAGGAAAATTTGTCAAGTATCTGAGGTTTGTCTTTAGTTTCATGTCACGCTAGACAGGAGAACACCCTTTTCCTAATTCTATAGGAATCTTTGGAATGGGAAGAGGATTTGACTTTCTAAGGGTTTTTGCCTGTGTTCAAGGAGCAACTTAAGTGTTGTTCCACCTTACATCTCCAAAAGGAAAAGAAATTGCAGAAATCTATTTCATTTTTCCATCTTTTAGCTTTTATTCCTCTATGTTAGTGGAAGACAGTAACGATCCCCTGTGAACTCCGCATCCATTTGCCGCTAGATATCAAGTTCTGGAGAAGGGCTGTTGCACAAATGAACACAGTAGACAAGAAATATAAATTTAGAAGGCATGGAGGAGCCAGGCACAGATCTTTCTCCAGTGGAGAGACTCTCTGATACCTGGGGCCCATCAGCTTTTATAATTTGAATACACATTTGCCCTTTAGGAATGCAAACAGGTATAGGGATGGTCAGGTTAGGTAAACAATAAAAGGATTATCAAGTTACAGAATTGCCTTCAGCCATTTTCCCAACAGCAGGGCAATATATCATGCTGATTTTCAGCCCAGCTGAATATCAAAGTCCATTATTCTTCCAGGGGATGTATGGCATAATTATGCTAACTACTGTAGGTCTTTGCCTTCAGCAGTCACCAAACATAGAGATCTGATTCAGAAACACTAAATCCTCTAACCTATTCTTCAACTCTTATCCTGACAAAGAAATCTTATAAATACTCTAAGGATGAATAATTTTGTTCTTTACTTGGAATAAAATATTTATTGTTTGGAATATTTCATTAACCTAAATGCTTGATGCATTTGAAACTCAAACCCATTAATGTATTCCTTTTCTCTTCTTTTCAACTCTCACCTAAAGCCAAAATTAATTAACTTCCATTTAACTGAGAGGTAGATCAAGAGTTTCAAAGAAATTCATGGCATGGGGTAAATGTCAGTTCAAACATATTATCCACAACACATAGGGGACATTAATCACCTCTGGGCTTTAGAAAAATGATTCTGATTGCACTGATTTTAAAATATGAATGAGAAAAGCAAAGATGTATGTTAATCACATGTTAACATGTTTCAGCAATATTTCAGCTATGAGATAAAGACACTGAGAATAAAAGTAGTGTTGGCAGTGAGACAATAAAAAGAACAAATAAAAAAAATTAACAGAAATAGTAAGACATGAAAATAATTGAAAATGGAAATTTAAAAAAGAACAAGAAATAATGTTTTTAAATGAGATTTACTGTTGACAGGGAAGGAAACTGAGTCATGAGTGCCACATTAACAATCTTGAAATATGCACATCTAGAGGATACTCAATAGGAAATCATAGATAACAAAATAAGAATGCCCAATACTGAATAGTAATGAATGGTCGCCTAATTCCAGATGCAGTTGTACGTATTTTATCTGTATTATCTAAATTTTTTATTGTAACCCTAAGATATACATATTATTTCCTCTGAAGTTTGTACACATGCAAACTCAAATAAAACACACATGATAAGATATTAATCAAATTGCTCAAGGACTCTCATATCTGAAAAAAAGGAAAAGTGTAAGATCAAATCATCTAAGTCTGATATAGATGTCTAAGAATAAGCTGAAGTCAGAATACTGTAACATTTTCCAACAGATGTAAATGTAGAGATCATCAGCCTCCTTGAAATCACCTTATTATTAGAACTTTCTAGGGAGAGGGCAGACTAAAAGAGATATTGCCTAGAAAAAATATTTCAGGTGCACCAACAAATTACCAAATGAAAAGGAGCTATGAAGGGTAATGAGGGAAAAATAGGCAAAATGATAAAAAGAGGTTCAACATAATGTGCAATTATACAAATTAAGCTGTAAAGACTTTCATTAGTTCACAGTTTATATGCAGAAGAGAACTTGAGTTCAGTCAAGCCTGAAGTTTGTTTAGTGACTGAACCAAGAGGGAGGCTGGTGGTGATGTTGGCTAGAGTAGGTTAAATGGTGCAGAGACCACAGGAGTTGGTGTGTAAGTGGTTAATAAGACAGAGAAGATAACTATCAAGGAGGTAAAATTTAAGAGAGAGTGTTGAAGTATGTTTGAGAAATTGCTAACCCTTGTTAAACCTGATATTGCTAAGTAATATTTATAATGGCTGGTAGTTGTATTTCAAGCTGAAATAGGTTGACCCAAAACATTAAAAAGTCAAGATAGTACTGTTCAGCTCTACAAATATACTTCAAATGTTCCATTATTTTTCTGTCACAAATTTTGAAGTAAATATATACAAGGAGGAATGAAAATATGTCGTTGTCAAATGTGTTTAGAGAGAAATAATGGAAAAACATAAATAAGAAAAATTCAATATCAAAGCTCTGGTCTTAACTACATTATCATGATGGGAAAGGGGCTCTCAGAATACAGAGAAAAATGAACCTATAGATATATCCCAGTTTTTTAATTCATTCATTTACCGATGGGCACTTAGGCTGTTTCCAAATCTTAGCTTTTGTAAATTGTGATGGTATGAACATAGGGATGGATATATTCTTTCTTACTGGTTCTTCTGTTTTCTTGGGATATCTTCCTACAAAGGGGATTACTGGATCAAATGGGAGTTCTATATTTAATTTTTTGAGGAAACAAATCATACAGTTAAAGGGCATTAGGGTTTTCCCTGAGAAAGGAATTTAAAAAGAAATTAATTAAACAGAGTATATAATTCCAGATTTCTGCTTGTAAGCTGGGGGAAAATTCCTTTGTAGCCCTAGGATATCCTGAAAAGCATAAAAATGTATAACATAGATATAATAACAGTAGAAATAAAATATAGCCAAGGTTAATATTAATGATATAAAATACATATATTTGAAATAAATTTTTTGTGAGGGAAACCTCCAAAAGATTGGATTGTAACACATATAGATGAAACTTTAAGAGCATGCATCCAATAAAAATGTCTTAAACACACCTCAGAGAAACTCCACTGGATAAGTTGAAACAGAATAAACCATGTGATAAACCTTCACAGTCAGTTTAATTGCTAATACACATGTAAATTTTAATGCAAGAATTTTCTTAGCAAACACCATTGTTAGTTCTTTTAGGAACTTTTTTGCTAGAATCATTTCTGGAGTTAGGAATTAGGGGAAAGTCAGAATAGTAAATCCAAAAGCAATTTTTAGGACTTGCTTTCATGGATGTATATAATATAATATGTCAAACAGACACAAACTATAATTAAATTTCAATTAACCAGGACCCTGGAGTTCCTCTTATAAAGTCTTATTATTTGAAGCAGAATGGAAAAAAGACAATAATCAAGGATGAAAAACCAAACTACACTAACAACCTTCATCTTGCTGGGACTGACCGATGATGCTCAACTGAAAATATTGCTGTTTATCTTTCTATTTCTTTCCTACATGCTGAGTATATTTGGAAACCTAACCATCATCACCCTCACTCTGATTGATTCCCATCTAAAAACACCTATGTATCTGTTCCTTGAAAATTTCTCCTTCTTAGAAATTTCTTTCACAACTGCCAGTGTTCCCAGATTCCTATACAGCATATTATCAGGAGACAAGTCCATTACCTATAACGCTTGTTTCAGTCAACTCTTGTTTGTAGACGTGTTTGCAGTAACGGAATTTTTTCTTCTGGCTGCCATGTCCTATGATCGCTATGTGGCCATCTGCAAACCCCTGTATTACACCACCATTATGAACAGCAGAGTCTGCAAGAACATCATTTTCTCCTGTTGGGTAGCAGCACTGATGATCATTCTCCCACCATTCCGTCTGGGTTTGGACTTGGTATTCTGCAATTCGAACGTCATTGATCATTTTCTCTGTGATGCATCGCCTATATTGAAGATCGCTTGCTCAGACACCTGGTTAATAGAACAGTTGGTTATCATGTGTGCTGTATTGACATTCATCATGACCCTCATATGTGTAATTTCTTCCTACATTTATATCATCAGGACTATCCTAAGGTTTCCCTCTGCCCAGCAAAGGAAAAAGGCCTTTTCCATGTGTTCTTCCCACATGATTGTGGTTTCCATTACTTATGGAAGCTGCATCTTCATTTATGTCAAACCTTCAGCCAAGGACCAGGTAGCTATAAATAAAGGGATTTCACTCCTTGTCACTTCCATTTCACCCATGTTGAACCCCTTCATTTACACACTGAGAAACAAGCAAGTGAAACAAGCTTTCCATGACTCAGTTAAAAAGATTGCATTTTTCTTAAAGGTACAGAGATAAAAGGAGTCAGTGAATCCAATTAAAAGGAAGGATAACTAGGCAGAATACCTGAATCTTCTAATATTACTTGTCTCTGCATGACTTATTTTCTAGTCATATCCACATTCTCACTTTGTTGTTATACTTGCTAATAATCAACCTTGACTATTTTATTTTTTACTCTGAATTAAAATTAATTTCTAAGGTATTTAAGCTTACTATCTGTCAGAAATTGCTATTTTTGCCAAACATTCTGGTTGCTATTCTGGAAAACACTGTAGGCCATATTTTTCTGCCATATTTCTACCCTGTGAGATATGAGTATTTTACCTCCTGGGCTCTGGCCACAGCGGGATTTTTGCCTTTGCTCCAACCCGGAGCTGCCTTTCTGTTTTCCAATGCTTCCCAGAGCAGCTGGGGTGGTGTGGAACACCTGTATCAAGTCCCAGGCCTCTTGGTGCCTGAATATGCAAATTAACCCACCATATTTGTTTGGTTATTTTCAATACTCACTCCTTATTGGCTGGTGGGTGTCATAGAGGTATGATCAATTTGCATCTTTCTCTTTTATTAGTGTAGACTAGAAGCCCAATGAAGGAAAATTTGTGCACTAGTGGGGGTCACTTGGACTGGCCTGTGCCCTCTCATAGTCTGAGGCCCCTCAGGGGATGTCCATTTACCAGCTTAGGCCTGCTCCCCTGGGAACTGGGCCTAAGTAGGCAGTCAGATATTCCTCTGGCATCACAGGAGCCCTTGGGGGATGTCCATTTGCCAGCGGGAGCAGGCCTAAGCTGCTGCCAGACATCTTTAGCACTCCTAAGGAGGCAGGAGAGGCTGCCTCCACCACCGCTGTACTGGCAGCTGGCAGCCTGGCTAGTGTCTGAGAAGAGCTCCCCCTGTGGGAGCTCAATGAGCGCAGAGTCAACTCCTGCACTGAACATCTGCCCCCTGGTGGTTGATATGTGTCCTAGTGAACAGTCATTCCCAGTGGTTCTGCTATCAGGGTCAATTTGCATATTACACTTTTATTATATAGGATAGAGTCCTGGTTCATGGGTGAGGGACAGCTGGTTTGCCCTGAAGGATGTTCCAGATTAGGGTGGGGGTCATGCTGGGGTGCCCGGCCAGCTTGAGTGAGCACCTTATGGCTGTTTTTACATTGGCCATATTGCCTTTAGTGTGCAGGTCCCCACTGGGGTGCCTGGCCATCTTGGGTAAGGAGCTGATGACTGTTTGCAGGCTGGCCATAGCCTCTTCAGTATGGGAGTCCCCACTTCGTTGTCTGGCCAGCCTGGGTGAGGGGCTGATGACTGTTTGCAGGCTGACCAAGCCCCCCAGCAAGAACCCGCAACCCTCAAGCTGGCCAGCCTGGGTAAGGGGCTGATGGCTATTTGCACGCTGGCCATAGCCCCTTCAGTGTGGTAGTCTTCACTGGGGTGTCTGACCAGCCTGGTGGGGGGGTGATGGCTATTTGCAGGCTGGCCATAGGCCGTTCAGTGTGGGAGTCCCCACTATGGTGCCTGGCCAGCCTGGGTGAGGGGCTGATAGCTGTTTTCCAGCTGGCCACGGACTCCAGTGACCCAAGCTCCCAGTGAGCCTGGCTGGAAGCAGGTATTTGGGATTTATTTATCTTCTGTAATTGAAACTTTGTTGCTTTGAGTGGAGGCCACAGCGGGCCAGGGCAGGTGGGAAGTTTTGTTTCCTCCATTGCCAAGGCAAAGAAGCCTCCTGCTTGCTGCAGCTCCATGGCTGCCAGGCACCATCTTGGTTGGGTTAATTTGCATTTAGTCCCTTCGCTGGTTGGCGTGGCTTGCAGCATAGCGGAGTTGTGGTCAATTTGCTAGTTTCTCTTTTATTAGACTAGATACCTAATACATCCGAATTCTTATAGTCTAGGATAAATAAAAGAAATCTGAAGATGTGTATAAGGAGCTTGGGTAGTTTTCTCACACCCAACAATTGATATTTCACTTTTAAATCTTTGGTGACAACTTAATAAACAATCTGTTTCCATATTATTCTAAAAAGGTGTGTGTCTCTAGAGGTAAGATACATAACTTCAAATAACTACATTGCAGCCATTTTAACAAAATTTTTAAAATATGCAAAAACATAGATTGTTTTAAAAAGTAATGGAACATTCAAAAATTTAGAACTATATATAGGAATTTTTATGCGGCCTCGATGCCAAGGCAGAGGTCTTCTGTCTGCCCTGCTGGGCCCTGGGGCTGTGGCCTCCGCCATCTTGCCTGGGCTAATTTGCATACAGTTGCTCTGATTGGCTGGTGGGCATGGCTTAGCCATCCCAAAGAAATGGTCGATTTTAATATTACACTTTTATTAGATTAGATAAATTTGAATAAATTATAATACCAAATCTTAAGAAAGTAGGAGAGTAATAACCAGTGTTCCAAGATGGTGAAAAAGAGTGGCATTTAACCCAGACAAATGGCTGAAGATAATTTTTCAAAGGAAGTAATCCCTAAATCAATGAAGTATACTATCAGTGTTAGCAATTGGAACAGTGGTTGAACATTAGATATTATTACTGCTAGTAGAGGCATGGTGCACAAAATTCATGCAAGGGTGAGGGTGGGCCCTCAGCATGGCCCACACCCTCTCCAATCTGGGATCCCTCTGGCAATCTAGGACTGCTGACTCCTAACCAATCACCTGCCTGCCTGCCTGCCTGATCACCCCTAACCACTCTGCTGCCTGAGCATCCCTAACCACCTCTGCCTGCCACCCTGATCATCCCTAAGTGTTCTCCCCTGCTGGCCTGATCGCCTCAAACTGATCTTTCTGATGGCCTGATTGCCCATAACTGCTCTCCCCTTCTGGACTGAACACTCCTGACTGCAGTCCCCAGCCAACCTGATCACCCCTCACCACCTCTGCCTCAACTCCCGCAACCATGGTTTTGTCTGGAAGAACAACCAGAAGACAACTAGTCTATCTGGTCTAATTAGCATGTTACACTTGTATTAGTATAGATTCCTTAAATTGGATAACCCTGTGCCAGAGTATTCTCTCATCTAACTCAGAACTGGATTTATTTAGAGCCTGTTTCTCTTTCAGGGAACCTCATTTTAAAGATGATTATACCCTGTCTTCTGGCTTGCATTTATTCTGATGAGGAATTGAGGAGGAAGACTGGTTCTGCAAGGAATGTTAGGCCATTAAATCAAACAAAACCCTGTCCTGTGGTAAGGCAGGGGGCTTTGTTTGAGCCCTGAACCTAAGAACACCTGGGGGAAGGGTAGATGAACAGAACACTCCCTTCAGGGCCTTGGGGAGAGAAAGTATATTTGCAAATCAATGAACTCGAGTGGCAGTTATAAAGCAAGGTTCTTGCATGTTACCGGTGCTCTGGACTTGGGATTTAGGACAAACCCCAGAGACCTTGCGTGTTATTAAAACCATGATTTCTCCACCTCTTCAAAGCATCGCTTAGTTTTTAGGTCTTTCTTTAACATTGAATCTGTGATCATTCATATGTTTTTCCCAGTAGTTCCTTTTGGATTTTTTCTCTATCATTTGTTCTTAGGAATTTTATTGTTATGTTCATTGGTGTGATTTCTTTTGTGTTTCTTGTTCTTTATAGTTATCAAACTTTTATTATCATCAAATTTGTATCATTTCATGCAGTTTTATTTCTTTGAATATTTTTATGACCCCCACCCCAGGCCCTGCTGTCTTTCTTTGTTCTCAATTCCAATTACACTAAATTAGATCAGTAAACATTGTTCAATGACCTTCATATCTATTTATATTTTCAGTATTTTACCTTCTCTATTTCAGTGCATTGGATTTTAATTAGTATACATATGATTTTTAATGTATTGCTCAATTCAGTTTGCTAATATTGTGTTGAAGTTTTTAGAATCTATGTTTCTCATGGATATTCCCCATAATTTTCTTTCTGAATAGTGTTTTTATCTTGTATTGGAATTAGGATAATGCTGACCTTGGAAGAATTCCTTTCTCAAATTATTTGGAATAGTCTGATGTAGATAGGTTTTAATTCTTCTTTGAATGTTTGGTAATACTTGCTTGTGAAGCCAGGAAGCCCAGGCTTTCACTTGCTGGGATTTTTTTTATTACTGCTTCAATTTTAGTAGCTGTTAGTGGTCTATTCAGTTTTTCTAAATTGAATTTTAAAAGACTATATGTTTGGAGGAAATTATAATTTCACCCATTTTACCCAATTTGTTAGCATACATTTTATACAGTATTTCTTTACATTGCTTAGTATTTCTGTGAAGTCAGTTGTTACTTTACCTCTTTCATTTCACATTTTATTTATTTGTGTCCACTCTCTTTCTTTCTTTTTTTTTTTTTTAATGTCGTGGGCAATTCTTTTTTTTAATATATATATTTTATTGATTTTTTTACAGAGACGAAGGAAGAGGGATAGAGAGTTAGAAATATTGATGAGAGAGAGGCATCAATCAGCTATCTCCTGCACACCCCTTATTGGGGACATCCTGCAACCAAGGTATATGCCCTTGACTGAAATCAAAGCTGTGACCCTCGAGTCTGCAGACCGACTCTTGATCCAGTAAGCCAAACCAGCTAGGGCTCTTGCTTTGATTCTTAATGAATCTGGCTAAAGGTTCATCAATCCTGTTTATCTTTCTAAAGGACCAGCTCTTCATTTCATTGATCTTTTGTATTGTTTTTTAGTCTCTGTGTCACATTGACAACAGGAAACTAAAATTACCACCATGATGTACATTTAATGAAAGGGAAATTTTTTAAAACCATCTGCCTACCTGCATGTTCACATGCTAAATTTAAACATTTTTGGCTATCAGCCTAAAAAATGAAAAGAGCAAAAAAGGTTCCCTAATGTAACTTAAAACCCTGATAGTAGAATCACACAAAGAAAGTTTTTAAAATCTATAAATCATATGTAAAATTTAAAAATTAGACATAAGTTTCCACAGTTGAAGATTTAGGCATAAAAATGTTGAATCACAGTATTATACACCTAAAACTAATATAACTGATATGGGATTGTATACCAACTAAACTTAATAAAGTGATAATAAAACTGTGTTGCTGAGCTTGTAACACATAAATATATAATTTGTATTACAGTAATAGTACCAAGGTAAGAGAAAGCAGCATAGCTTTATTTGCTCAGTTTTGCACACTATTAAAATTAATTTAGTTTGCCCTGACTGGTTTGGCTCAGTGAATAGAGTGTCAGCCTATGGACAGAAGGATGCCTGGTTTGATTCCGGTCAAGCGCATATAGCTTGGTTGTGGGCACATACCTAGTAGGAGGTGTGCAGGAGGCAGCTGATCGATGTTTCTCTCTCATCAATGTTTCTAACTCTCTATCCCTCTCCCTTCTTCTCTTTAAAAAATCAATAATATACATTTTTTAATAAAAAAATTAATTTTGTTTGTTCAGAACCAGATTGTTAAAAGTTAAGATGTTCTTTCTAATACCCAGGAAAGCAACTAAGAAAATAATTCAAAAACATACATTTTAAGAAACAAGAGACTTAAAATGGAATACTTAAAAAATATTTGATTCATTGCAAAAAGAAGTAATGAACAAATAAAAGAACAAAAAAGATAGCAGACACACAGAAACATAATAGCAAAATGTTAGACTTAAAACCTACTTAACATAATTAATAGCTAATTATACTAAATAGGAATGAAATAAAATCTCTAATAAAAAACTAGAGATTGAAAGAAGGCAGTTCTTTTTGTTTTGTTTTGCTTTTGGTTAATCACCACCTGAGGATATTTTTTCCATTGATTTCTAGAGAGAGTAAAGGGGATGGAGGGGGACAGGGAGATAGGAAGAAAGAGAGAGAGAAAAAAACCTCAATGTGAAGGAGAAACATGGATTGATTGCCTCTCACACTCAAACCTGCAACCCAGGCACATGCCCTTGACCTGGAATCAAACATGCAAACCTGCAATGAAGGAACACAACACTCTAACCACTCAGACACACTGGCTAGAGCAACAGAATGCATTTTTAAATGATCTATTCCACACTGCCTACTCTTAAGAAACTTTAGATTCAAAAACCCAAGTATGTTTTAAATAAAAGAATGAAAAAATATACACCACCCAAAAGAGACCTGAAGTGGCTATCTTAATATCAGACCAAAAGGATTATATGACCAAAAAGTGTTGCTACAAGCCAGAGAGACAATTTATAACAATAATAATAAAACTATCAAAAAGACATAATAATTATAAACATATATATATAACTGGGAATAGAGTCGCAAAATCCATGAAAAAAAATGAAGTATGAAATTGAGGAGGAAACTGGTCTTGAAAGGAATGTTGAGCCATAAAACCGAACAAAGCCTTGCCCTGCGGGAGGGAAGAGGGGCTCTGTTCTGATGCTGGCACCTAGAGACACAAAGGGGAAGGGTAGATGAAAAGAATTCTCCCTTCAGGGCCTTGGGCAGGGGGAAGTATATTTGCAAATCAATAAACTCCAGGGACAGTTATAAGCAAAGTGTGTTAGGGCACTCTGGATTTGGGATTTTTGGACACCCCAGAGACCACGCATGTTATTAAAACTGTCATTTCTCCACCTCTTCAAAGCCTAGCTTAGTTTTTTTGGTCTTTCTGCAACATTTTGGTTCTCTGGCCTGGAAACTAATGGGATGCTGGCTCTTACCTCCAGTTAGAGGACTAGTTTAGGGGTCTGGGGGCGCAGGACAAACCTTCAAAGACACACCCTGCTGATTTTAGCAGAATTAAACTGGGGAACTCCAGTGCTCCCGGACCTCAACCCAGGACCAGGCCGGCACCTGAAGAGAGTGGACAAACACTTCTGGACCTGTCAACAGAATCTGTAAGGTAGGGCCCGTCAGTTAACCAGCCTACTCCAAGTGAGTGGAAGGAGGGAAGTGATTACCCCCTCATTCAGGTCAGGAAATTCTGAGTGGGTATCTGGTGACAGCGGGCCCCTTAGGTCAGGAATTAGAAGTTGGGTAAAATGTATTTTGAACTCTGAGTGAAAGTGCATGAGTGTGGAGGGAGGGGGCCTGCCCTCTCCTCTCCTTTGTGTGGCTCCACGACCTCGGTTACGGAGCCTGAGTGGGCCCCAACCTGCAGTTCCGAGATTTGTCATAAGGCATAACGGTGGCTCACCCCCACGTGGAGGTGACCAGACCCGGGGGTTATATGGGTGCACCTTAGCTAAGAGAAATCTAAGCTCCCAAGGGACGCGGCCAGGCGGGCATCTGAGTGAGGATCTGGGAAAGCAGGTCACCCCTTCCCTTGTTTGTCTTTCGTCACTTATCATCATAGGATGGGGACAAAGTAAATAGGATGTTCTCAATTGCATGTTGGAAAATTTTGAAAAAGATTTTTTCAGGACTATGGTATTAAAATGAACCCCGAGACACTGAGGGAACTCTATGAGTTAGAATGGCCGGCGTTTGGGGTCAGCTGGCCCCCAGAAGGTTCTTTAAATGTAGAACTGGTCAAGGTTGTCTGGGAAGTAGTCATGAAAGACCCTAGACTCACAGATCAGTTTCCTTACATAGACAGCTGGTTAGAAACTGCTCTTTTCCTGCCACCTTGGGTCTGGTTCTGGATGTGTAAGAAGGGACAGAGTAAGATTTTAGTAGCAGAAGAGAAGAGGCAGTTAGGGCAGGAACAGGCTAAGGAGAGGAAATCAGGAAAGAAGCAGGTAAGAGAAAAGAATCAGGTCCCTAAGAAGGGAACGCAACCCCCTGTTCTGCCAGGACCCACTGAGGAAATCCCACCAGTTTTACCACCTCCCTGTATGCCACAGGCAGCACCAGGTGCTCCCCCTGCTGGTCTGGAAGATCTGAAAAGTCTGGAAACACCACCCCCTTCTGTGTCTCTTCAACTGGGCTCTCCAGAGCCGGTTGGGCGGCGCTTGCGTTCAGCCAATCAAGGACCCAAACTACAACCAGCATGTCAGATGCCTCTCAGGGAGATTCGGGGTGCCCTTGTGGTTGGCGAAGATGGGACCTTACAGGAAGGAAGGCCAGTGTATTATTATCAGCCCTTTACCACAAGTGACATCCTGAATTGGAAACATCACACCCCAACTTATTCAGAAAAACCTCAGGCCATGATAGATCTCCTAGAAACGATCTTCCAGACCCAAAAGCCCACCTGGGTGGACTGCAAGCAGCTCCTTTTCACGTTCTTTAACACCGAGGAGTGCATAAGAGTAATGACAGAGGCTCAGAAGTGGCTCCAGACCCAGGCCCCCGCAGGAACATTAGATACAGACAGATGGGCCAGGGAGGCCTTTCCAGATAAGGAACCAGATTGGAACCCAAACTCAGAAGGCGGAAAGACGGGGCTAGAAAGATATCGGCTGGCTTTCCTCCAGGGGGTCAGGGCTAGAGCCAAGAAGCCCACCAATATGGCTAAAATCTCTGAGGTTTTTCAGAAGCCTGATGAAAGCCCAGCAGCTTTCTATGAGAGACTGTGTGAGGTATGCCGGATCTATACCCCCTTTAAACCTGAGGCCCCAGAAAATCAAACCATGGTAAATGCTGCTTTTGTAGGCCAAACCCAGCCTGATATCAGGAGGAAATTCCAGAAGCAGCAAGAGTTTGCAGGAAAAAATGCCACTGAACTGCTGGAGATAGCCAACCTGGTTTTCATCAACCAAGATAAAATGGCCAGGCAGGAGGAAGAAAAAAGGATGCAGAGAAGGGCCAATATAATAGCAGCTGCTTTTAGAGGCTCAGGCTCCCAGACAGATCAGAAAGGGAAGCAAGAGTACAAATTAGGGGAAAAAGGAAGAGGGAGCCTGAGACGAGACGAGTGTGCCTACTGCAAGGAGATAGGACACTGGAAGAATGAATGTCCCAAAGGGCAAAGTAAGAAAAGTGGGCCCCCTTTTCCACCTAGTCTTTATCAACCAGAGCCACCTGAAGCAGACCTCATTGGGCTGACAATGACTGATTCCGATTAGGACAGACCGGGCTCTTTTCAGCTAGGCAGCTAGGCCCCACGAGCCCATGGTCAGAATGAAAATTGGGGGCCAGACTGTGGACTTTGGTTGATACTGGAGCTGAGCACTCAGTAGTCACACAGAAAATAGCTCCTCTCTCAGGAAAGGAGGTCACCATTATTGGAGCTACTGGAGATCTGATTTGGAGACTATTCTGCCGTCCTCACCGATGCCAACTTGTTGGTCATCAAGTAATTCATGAATTCCTGTACTTGCCAGACTGTCCAGTACCTCTAATGGGTAGAGACCTTTTAGCCAAAATGTGGGCAGAAATCGCATTTACTCCAGATGGCTCAGCACAGCTTCGCCTAGGTGAGGAAACCTCCTCAATTATCCTGTCCCTAGCAGTGCCCCGGGAGGAAGAATGGAGACTCTACACCCCTCAGAGAAAGGTCTCACCATTAGAGCCTGAATTAGAGAAAGAATTCCCATTGGTCTTGGCAGAAGGGAATCCTCTGGGCCTGGGTGAAGACCATACTCCTGTGCTGATCAACTTAAATCCGGGGGCACAGCCTGTCAAAATCCACCAATATCAGATTCCGAGGGAAGCACGCCTAGGAATCCAGGTCCACTTAGACCTGCTGCTTCAGTGGGGACTTGTTAAACGTTGCAGGTCTGCATGGAACACGCCTCTCTTGCCTGTCAAAAAGCCTGGGACTGATTACTATGGCCCAATCCAGGATCTACGTGCTGTTAATGAGGTTGTTATACCCTGCATTCAGCACTGCCAAACCCCTACACACTTCTGGGGCTCATTCCATCAGAGGCGGAGTGGTTTACATGCCTAGATCTGAAAGATGCCTTTTTCTGCCTTAGATTAGCTCCTTCCAGCCAATCCCTTTTCGCTTTTGAATGGGAAAACCCAACCACAGGAGCCAAGGAGCAGTTCACCTGGACCAGACTGCCACAGGGGTTCAAGAATTCCCCCACTCTTTTTAGTGGAGCGCTAGCATCTGATCTGTCTAAGTTCCCAGGACAGGACTTGGGGTGTGTTCTACCCCAGTATGTAGACGACCTCCTACTGGCTAGCTCCAAATGAGCTCAGTGCTGGGAGGGAACATGAGCCCTTCTGAGACTGTTAACTGAAACAGGTTACAGGGTGTCCAAGAAAAAGGCACAGATTTGTCAGAAAGAAGTTAAGTATCTAGGCTTCCAAATCACCCGAGGGAAACAAAGGCTAGGGACTGAAAGAAAGCAGGCAATATGTGCCATCCCAGTTCTTAGCACCTGGAGGGAGATTTTTGAATTCCTAGGAGCAGCAGGATTCTGTCGAATTTGGATGCCAGGGTTTTCAGACCTGGCCAAGTCTCTCTTGAAGCTTTAAAAGGAGAAGAAAAGGCACCCATTGACTGGGGTCCTGAACAGGAGAAAGCCTTCACCACCATAAAGGAAAAGCTCACTGAGGTCTCAGCACTAGGGCTACCAGATGTGACACGAGACTTTAATCTTTTTGTTCATGAGAACAGCAGGGAAGCCCTAGGAGTTTTGACCCAGGAGTTTGGACCCTGGCAAAGACCAGTAGCCTATCTTTCCAAACAGGTTGACCCAGTTGCCTCCAGATGGCCCCCATGTCTCAGAGCCCTTGCAGCCATGGCATTGTTAGTAAAGGAAGAGGATAAGCTTACTTGGGACAAAACTTAAATGTAAAAATACCTCATGCTGTTGTCACCTTAATGGAAGCACAGGGGAAGCACTGGCTGACTCACGCTCGGATGACTCAATACCAGGGATTATTATGGGAGAACCTGAAGGTACGATTAAAAGCACTAAGAACTCTTAATCCTGCCACCTTTCTACCTGTTGCTGAGGGGTCCCCTGAACATGATTGCCTGGAAGTCCTAAAGGAGGTTTATTCCAGCCAGCCAGATCTAATGGATAAGCTCCTACCTAACCCGGACTTGGTGTTGTTCACAGATGGCAGCAGCTTCTTGGCTAAAGGAAAAAGATGAGCTGGATATGCAGTGGTATCAAACTTTGAGACACTCGAGGAACAGGCCTTCCTGAAGGATGGTCAGTGCAGAGGGCGGAACTTTGGGCCCTAGTGAGAGCCCTAGAATTCAGTAAAGGTAAGCGTGCCAACTTCTTCACAGACTCGCGCTATGCCTTTGCAACCCTGCATATCCATGGAGCCATATATAAGTAAAGGGGGCTCTTGACTGCCAGAGGAAAAGGAATAAAAAATCAGAAGGAAATTTTAAAGTTACTAGAAGCAGTCTGGGAGCCTAAAGAAATAGCTGTCGTGCATTGTAAAGCTTACCAGAAAGGGAAAGACTCAGTATCAGAAGGAAACTGGCATGCGGATGCCACAGCCAAGCAGGTGTTAGCCCAGATGTCGTGCTCCCCAAAGACCACTCAGGGAGCCCCGAAACCGCTGCAAGAACATGAGAGCTACATTTGAGTATACTCGGACCTCATCCCATGCTCGCCCTCCTACACAGCGGCGCAGCTGGGTGCAAGTGCCGGTTCCAGGGGAACAACAGATTTATAGGGCCGGAAGTAGTGGGGTATGGTAACGTGTGTGGCCCCTGTTGATTGGTCGAGGTAAGGTCCAGGGCAGGGCATTTCCTCTGCATCCCTATTGGCAGGTCTGCATTCTTGCACCGCCCTTATATTCCCCCTTGGTTTCATGTACATGAGTCAAATCATTGACTCTTCTGAGTACTTCTTTCCCCTGAGGTCCTGAGGGGAGCATTCTGTTCATTCACCCTTTCCCCAAAGCCCCTTTGTGCATTTGGTCATGACATGTTGATCCTTGCTGCGTGGGGCAGAGCTCCCTTCTCTGTGCCCCACATCTGAGGAAGAGGGCCTGAGGTGCCCTCCGTAGCAGGGAGCCTTCCACACCCCTGCCAGGTCTGGGGAAGCTCTGCAGGTGCAGGCAACCACCTGCATGAAGGTGCTGGCAAAGGCACCGTCGTGCAAGCCAGAGTGGACGCTGGAGGCCTCGGGCTCTGCGCCTTTCACCCCGTCCTTGGGGCCACGTCCGACTGCTCTCTGGGATCTCGTAGAAGCATCAGAAACACCTCCTTTAAAGTGGCATCTGCAACCCCACAACCCACCAGGCACAGCCAGTGTAAGTTCAGCTCCAGTGCCTGGAGGAGCCCCTCGAAGCCAGCTTGGTCGTCCCTGGGGGAGGAAATGCCTGTGGGATGCAGGTCTTCATCAGGGCCACTGTGCAAGTCGCATCCTGCCGCCTCGTCCAGGTGGTGGGTTGTCCACTTAATGGATGAAGATGTCCCAGATGACAGCCTCCTCTGCAGGTCTCCGGACAGGGCACGGGCTGGCTGGTGTTGATGCTGCATCAGCAACCTGCTGCTGGGCGCCCAGGTCTGCTGCGGTGACTCAATAGATGTGAAGAGCAGTTCCAGGACGGTGAGCCTGTCCAACACTAATCCCTGCTAAGGACTTACTCGCCATCTGGGGTGTCAGCCGCCTGTAGCTCAAACATGCTGCTGCCTCCGCTGCTTCCGGTGTGTCCAGAAGCTGCTTAGAGCTGCTTGGAGCCGCTGCCACAGTTCGTGCCGTTCCAGCCATCCGCAGGGTAGGGGGCGCTGTCTGCACCCTGGTGCACTGACCCTTGCCACCGCTGCTCCTGGGCTCCTGGACTTCCCTCCGGGTAGGCTGCAAAGCCTGCAAGAACTTGAGTAGAATTAGTTCCTTTAATCTGTAGAGGCCCCACTGGTTTCCAGGGCAGTCTTCCAGGCTACTTCATCTGCGGCCTGGTTGCCTCTTGCCTCTGTGAAGTTTCCATACCCTGCAACAGCTCTCTGTCCTGACCTGAGCTGTGTTGCCTGGGTCCCACTCTGAGCTGAGCAAGGGAAAAGCAGCCATGGGGCAGGAGACTTCCCTCAGAAGGGGTGAGTGTTCAAGCCCATGCTTTTTTGACGGGGTGAGGATCTGTGCCCCACCTCTGTTGACCCCCAAGTTCTCTCCTGATGCTCCTGTGTGCTTCATTCCTCCCTGAGGAATCTTACCCGTCATTGGCTAACCAGCCATCCAAACAGGGTAATATGAGGTCCAGTTAGCCTTTGCCCCTATGGCCTCCATGCTCAGCAACCACCTTGGGATCCCCTTTCCTGCCGTTGGGGGCCCCAGCATTGATTGGATGACTCATGTGTTCGATATCTAGCACTCTAACTGGATACAACAGGGTCAAGTCTATCGGGAGCCCTGTCTGATGCCTAGCGAGGTGCAGTCTACAAGTTTAATATGCAGCCTCTGGTCCTCCCAACCCAAAGGGATCTCGGCCAGTTCCTCAGTTCTGATCTACTCTCAGGAATTCCCAAATCTATTGCCAGGCACTAGGGCTGGGAATGGCACATACTGCCTGCTTTCTTTGTCCCTAGCCTTTATTTCCCTTGTCTAGCAGATTTTAACAGACTTTGCTCCAGGCTTTACCTTGATTAGCACAGGGGTGGGGGGGGGGTGGGGGGGGGGGCGAGGTTCTCAGCCAGGGCTGGAGGGCAGCGAGAATTCTTTCTTTACAAACGCGGGTTTTCTAAAATAGGATTAAGCAGCATTTCAAATTACCTACAATCAATTTCCATGGGACATTGTTGTCCATTTCAAGTGTCCTTGGTTTAAGGAAGACAAAATTTCTGCTCAGTTTCCCTATTCTACTTGTCCTAGCTTACTGACCTACCATTCATTTAACTTTTAACACACCAAAGCCACACTTTTCAGTTGGTTAGAACTCTTAGGCTTAATTGTTCCTACAGTTGAGGTTTGGGCCACCCCTGACATGGGCATGGTCACACAGACCTGCAAGATAGTATACAACCATTTCTCAAAAGAAACAAAAATCTGATGGTATTCTTTTTTGCCCAGTTGGGCACCTGCCCTTTTAACAACTGAACATTGGCACTGTGGCCACTTCTGACAGCTAAATCTTCTGCTACTACACATGACACATGGTAAGGCTATACAAACATCTTAGGGAGGTGACTAAAGTCTATTCTTGATCTTCCCACACAAGGCAAAATTGCCCTTGTCTCTCTGGAGCTGTCCAATGAAGACACAGGTATCATCTAAGTTTTTCTGCAAGCCATTGTCAGGGTTGTGCAATGTGACCAGTTCTTCTTTCTAGCCACAAACACAGTTTGTCCAATTTTCTTAACAAGTATTCTGGCACAGGACTAGATTGGCTGTGATCAATTAGTTGTAAGACACCATTCAGACCAGCCAAATTTAGTAATTTCCCATTTACTTGCTTAGCTTCTTATTTTTAACCTTAATCCCTACTGTTTTTACTTTTATTCTTTCTGTCATGCATTCAGCAACTTGTATAGAATTCTTCACTCTTAAAAACCTTAATTTTTTTATGATAACCAAAAGTAAACAGCCAGCATTTCTTCAATTAGCAACACATTCATACCCAAACAAAAATTTACTATCTAAACAATTTTAAGCAAACAACAAAGATGCATATTTAAACAATAAAGCATTAAAACCTTGGTGCATACATTTATCAACACACTTTTAAGTACACTCTTAATTTCAAGAAAATATACATTCAACAAAGTACAATAAACCTTCTGTAATAAGAACTAAAAGCAGGCAAATTAAAAATGTCCCATTCTGCTTCAGTAAGCAACATTTCCTTTTGTGATTGTCTAACTCAGAGGGAGGGGCAGCACCACCGTTTTAAGATGGCAGCCCCCATGAAAACCACGTGCTATGCCCCACCTTTCCAAGATGGGATCTCCCATGAAAGCCATGTGCAATTCCGCCTGCAGGACAGCTGCTCAACCCCTTTTCAGATAAGAGATAACTTGCTTATATTACATGACTTGACGAGACAAAACTTAGACAATATACCTTGAAACAGCACATTTTCAAAACCTTTATCTTTTGAGAAGCAGTTTCTGCTGGAAACCTGAGAAATTTAAAATACAAATTAACCACATTCCTGGCCTGAGCCTTGAGGCTGGATTCCTATGTCCCAGGTCTGAGGCACCCCTCTGGCCATTTTCAGCAGTTAACCAGCCCTTTGTTGGTAAAGCTCACCAGATTTTCCTTCCATAATAAATAGCTTCCTCTGGCCTGCTTCTGCTACCAAAACCTTACTCTGCTTCTTCTTGTACACAGAGAACCTGACCCAATGCAGTAAGGTTTGAGCAATTCCAAAACTTTTTAACATACCGGGTTGAAAAGAACTAATCAAACAAACAGAGAAACACTTTTACAACTGTGAGTACTACATTTACATAAAAACAGCAGAGTTTCAGAAAACTATTCAGTAAACCATTCAGTATGCCTCCCTTTTGGAGGTTGTGACCTGTGGGGAGAAAAGCAGCTGCTGGCACCCTGCCACAGCAAACATACCAGTTAACTCTCTCAGTAGAGCTGAGCAGATAAATGAAACAGTACCCACTTCCCCAGAACAGAATAAAACAAAGAAACACAGAAACAGACAACCAATCTTCTAATTCCGTGGAAGCAAAACCAAACACAGGAATAAAAACCCACTAAATTCAGACCCTGGAGAGGCAAACCCTTCTCTCCAGTCTGAAATCCTGGAGGGAAATTTCCCATCCCTCCGATCTTAATTCGTGGAGAGGCACGTCCCATCTCTCCAAATTCATAGAGGGGAACCTCCCATCCCTCCTGGGAAGCGTGGAACATCTTCCAGCTTCCCGCCTGCGGGTCTATTTTAGCCAGCACGTCTGCCTAGACCCCTTCAGGCATAACCAGATTACCAAGAAATGAGCTCACACAGAAAGACAGACCAGACAGATGGACACCTACCGCGGCCAATCAAGCTCTCCGGATCCCGGAGAGCCCCAAAGTCTTGGGATCCCGGACGAGCCCCAAAATGTTAGCCCAGATGTCGTGCTCCCCAAAGCCACTTAGGGAGGCCCGAAGCTGCTGCAAGAACATGAGAGCTATATTCGAGTAGCCTCATCCCACACTCGCCCTCCGACGCAGTGGCGCGGTGGGGAGGAAGTGCCGGTTCCAGGGGAACAAAGGATTTATAGGGCCAGAAGTAGTGGGGTGGGGTAACATGTGTGGCCCCTGTTGATTGGTTGAGGGAAGGTCCAGGGCAGGGCATTTCCTCTGCATCCCTATTGGCAGGTCTGTACTCTTGCACCGCCCTTACACAGGCAGCTAAGGAACAAGCAGCACCGGCATGGATCATGTTAGCTCCTGAACTGCCTGAACCTCCAAAATATACTCCTCAGAAGAAATGGTCCCAGGCAAGAAGGGAGCAAGAGGACAAAGGAAGGCTGGTGGGTACTCCCAGACCGTAGGGTCTATATTCCAGAACAGTTAGCCCGTAAGGTAGTCCTCCAGCAGCATGAAGTTACTCATTTAGGAAAGACTGCTCTAGAAGCTTTGTTAGGCAGATATTACCTAATTGCCCGTCTTCCCTCCTTGTGTGCCTCAGTCTCTCAGCGCTGCCTCCTCTGTGCTCAGAACAATGCCAAACAGGGTCCTATGGGACTGACAGGAGTCCAGCACTGTGGGCAAGCTCCTTTTGAGGACTTAGAAGTAGATTTTATAGAAATAGGGCCTAGCAAAGGAAATACATATTTGCTAGATTTTGTCTGCACCTTTCAGGTTGTGTTGAGGCATATCCCACTCGCACAGAAAAGGCAAGGGAAGTCACTAAGGCATTGCTGAAGGATATAATTCCATGTTATGGAATGCCTCTGACCATAGGGTCTGATAATGGCCCAGCCTTTGTAGCAGAAATAGTACAACAGGTAACCAAGGCTTTAGGAATTAGATGGAACCTACATACAGCTTCCAGGCCTCAGAGTTCAGGGAAAGTAGAGCGCATGAACCAGACTCTAAAGCAGACTAGGGGTAAACTATGCCAAGAGACAAACTTACCCTGGACAGATATCTTGCCTCTTGTAGTCCTGTGAGTACGCTGTGAACCTAGGGTCAGGGTAGGTTTCTCTCCCTTTGAAATTCTATATGATAGACCCCCTCCCTTAATTCAGCCAAAGGGGGATTTGGGAGAAATAGGAAACTTAGAAATCCAGAAGCAACTACAAGGACTTGGAAAAACTGTCTTTAGGATCCACAGGTGGGTTACTGACCGACTGCCCATCTCTCCAGGGGAAGCTGTGCATCCTTATAAACCTGGAGACCAGGTTTGGGTAAAGGATTGGAAAAAGGAGCCCCTCAAATCTACCTGGAAGGGACCTTATCCAGTCATATTAACTACCCCCACAGCTCTTAAGGTTGCAGGATTGAACACCTGGATCCACCACTCCCAAGTGAAGACAGCACACCAGTCGAGTGAAGCCCAGCCTAAGTGGAGGGTGACCTCTGACCAGAAACACCCCCTGCGGATCACCCTTAAGAGGACAGCAGCCCTGGCCAATCAACCTACCCCAAGGAATTCAGATGACACCCAGCTGAATTCTCCCTAACACAAGTCTTTCTTTCTTTCTTCTCTCCCCCTAAAGGTAATATGCTCTGTTAATTGTGGATAGTTGTTGGTTTTATCTTTCTAATAATTCCCATCTTGTCTTTTTATGAGTGCCTCCAGAACCAGGCAAATGCCAGAAGGAGAACTCTGTCTGCCCTTGCTGTAACATAAGAAGCACCATAGAATTACTGTTTCCCACACAGCAAGGTGTGGGGCTGCGGAAGGTGTCTCCAAGGAAAAGAACTGGTTCATGCCTTATAAGTCACTCTCCTGGAGGAAGGAACAGGATGCTAACCCCTTTAACATAGTCCTTTTCAGCTGGAAGTAGTTAAGAGCCAGTGATCCACATCCCTATTCCCTATAGCATCCCCTGGTGGTTGCTCCACAAGGCTAAAGAAGCTTGTGGGACAAGAGGGGGGGGGGGGATGAGAAGGAAACTGGTCTTGAAAGGAATGTGGGGCCATAGAACCGAACAAAGCCCTGCCCTGCGGGAGGGAAGAGGGGGTTTGTTCTGACACTGGCACCTAGAGACACCTGGGGTAGGTTAGATGAAAAGAATTCTCCCTTCAGGGCCTTGGGCAGGGGAAGTATATTTGCAAATCAATAAACTCGAGGGGCAGTTATAAGCAAGGTTTCTGCTTGTTAGGGTGCTCTGGATTTGGAGTATTTTTGAACTCCCCAGAGACCGCGCGAGTCATTAAAACTGATTTCTCCACCTCTTCAAAGCGTCGCTTAGTTTTTGGTCTTCTGCAACATAGGAGTATAAGTAAAATAATGTGATAAATATCTTAAGTGTCCCCCAGGCACATCCTCCAGGAGTCCTCACCGTTGGATCCTTCCTGTGTACTCTTGTACTAAACCTTTCAATGACCCTGCTCATTAGTTGCTCTGCCCATAATCTATCTTTATGCACAATTTAATTTTCTAAAACACTATTCAATAACTAAAAAGAATTTCCACGTAAAATACTGTCTGCCCCAAAAGAAAAAAGCAGAGAATTCTTTGACACATCTTTCAGAGTCCAGTAGAACTCTTTGACTTGCAGCTGCATGATTCTAATTTCAGCCTCCATCTTCACATGGGTTTCTTTTCTATGTCTTTTTGCATATTCTTCCCTTCTTACAAGGTCACCTATCATTGGAGTTAAGGCCTCATAAATTTCTGAGCTTAATTACATCTGCAAAAACCTTTTTCCAAAAATGTCACAATTGCAAGTTCTACAGGTTAAAACTTGGAACCATTCAAACCACTACAATGTTCAGCTGCTATATAACACAGGTTCCAAGACAATTTACTAGGAAAAGAATAATCTTTTCAACAAATGATGTGAGAAAACTGGATATCCATGTGCTAAAGAATTTAGTCATCTTCATCATGCCATGCAAAAATAAACTCAAAATTAATTATAGAACTAAGGATAAAAGCTAAAACTGAAAAAAAAAAAAACCTGTTAAGAGAGAACATAATAGTAAATCTTTGTGACCTGGAGTTAGACAATGGTTTCTTAGTTATGACACCAAAATTATAAGTGGTAAATGATAAGCAAAAGTCAATCTGACTTCATCCAAAAAAAAATTGTATTTCAAAATACACCATTCAGAAACTGGGAAACCCACACATTAGGAAAACATACTGAAAATTATTCTTTGATAAAAGACTTGTACCCAGGGAGAAACAAGATGGCGGCATAGGGTAGACACCGCATATGCAGCTGTGAACAACTATTTCAGAAAAACCACGAAAAGAACACACGGACACCCCTCGCACCCACAGGACGGCTGGCTGAGTGAAAATCCTACAACCAGAGAAGAGTCTGAGACTCAGAGCAGCAGCGGAAGCAAAGTACAGAGGTACGGAGGCGCG
>PVJC01021675.1:0-27993 GCA_004026665.1 Murina feae
GCTGGCCTGACCACGAGGCGGGGTTTTCCCTGCTTTCTGGTGGCTGGAGGAAGATGGGCAGTAGGCAAGCTTGGGAGGCAGGCAGCACCCAGCCCTGGTCACAGCTCAAAAAAGAGAACAACATGCAGGGGAGGGCAAGAGTCTGAGAGATCAACATAGAGGGGGTGCCTGCTCCAAGCCTTGATGGTGTGCCTGGGGGGAGGTCCCCAGCAGGTAGACACACACAGGAGGACTGCTCCGAGCCTCAGATGTGGCTGGGGGTAGGTCCCCAGTGGCCACACACACACACACACACACACACACAGAAGGCGCCTGGCAGACTGGGGCCATCATAGGACATCCACTGAGGGGTCCCAGACTGTGAGAGGGCACAGGCCGGGCTGAGGGACTCCCTCCACCCCGAGTGCACAAATTTTTGTGCACCGGGCCCCTAGTATCTCAATAAAGGTGGTGTTCCAAAAAGCCACACATATACATAAAAGGCAAATATTTTCCTTCTGATTAAAACAAACAATGGAGTTATACTGTTTTTATAAGCTGCATTTTCTTTCTCTATCATTACATATTACTCAGCAAAGGCAAAACAAAAACATCCAAAAAATATACAAAATCATCCCAGCATTAAGGCACAGAAGTTTCTAGAGTAAAAAAAGCCTCCAAAACAGCACAACAATTGAAAAAAAGAGATAGACTAAGGTTCATATAAAAATTCAGAATGGGGAAAAGACTCTAAAGTTGTCATCTACCACAACAAGAAATCAATAGACTATTATAAAATTAATGAATCAGCCCTGGCTGATGTGGCTCAGTTAGTTGGGCATCATCCCATGCACCACCGAAAGAAAGGTTGCCAGTCTGAATCCTGATCAGGGAACATGCATGGGTTGCAGGATTGATTCTCGGTGGGGGGCGTGCAGGGGGCAGCCAATCAGTGTTTCACTTTCACATTGATGTTTTTTCTCTCTTTCTCTCTCTCTCAAAATCAACTGAAAAATCATTTAAGCCTGGCCAGAGTGGCTCAGTTTGTTGAGCGTCATCCCATGAACTGAGGGGTCCCTGGTTTGATTCCCGGCCAGAGCATATGCCCAGATTGTGGGCCTGATACACAGTAGGGTGTGAGCAGGCTTTCCCTCTCCCTCTCCTTTCCTCTCTCTCTAAAATACTGTCATTGCCTATAAGAAGCAGACCAGTCAGGGCAGACTATGTCCTTTTTGACATGCAAAAGTAGCAGCAGCTGTTAAGTACAAAGTGTCTTATATAATTATTCCATGGGACCCTCATAATAACCGCGTAGATCAATAATGTCATACCTTACCAACATAGGAGGAAGCTGAGTCTCAGAAAGCTTAAGTGATTTATCCACAGCCACAAAGTTGTTCACTGGCAGAGCCAAGATGAAAACTCAGATTTGTCTGCTTCTAAAGTCTGTGCTCTTCACCACAGAAACTATAGTATATACAAGCTCTCAGGGACACACCCTCTGTGGTACCCAGCCCCTGCTTACCTCCTCTACATCTTCATCCAATTGCTCATTAGGATCCACTTCTCTTACTAAGTCTTGTAATTTCTTCTTGGTCAACACCTAAAGTTAATTAGGAGAAGATTTTTCAGCCAAGTATCAAGGAAACAAACAAAAGGACTCATTATGCTATGATGAGAAAGGTTGTAAATTTGTTGGTTTTAGTTTTTTGCTTTCCAAAGAGTTAACAGTCTGGCCTATCTGGTGACATTGCCATAAGATTACACTCTCAAGACAGAAGTAGCCTCCACCCTAGCCAATTTGGCTCAGTGGATAGAGTGCTGGCCTGCAGACCAAAGGGTCCCGGGTTCCATTCCGGTCAAGGGTACGTACCTTGGCTGCAGGCTCCTCCCCAGCCTGGGCCCTGGTTGGGGACAACCAATTGATGTGTTTCTCTCACATTGATGTTTCTGTCTTTCCCTCTCTCTTCCACTCTCTCTTAAAGATCAATGGAGCCCTAACCAGTTTGGGTCAGTGGATAGAGTGTTGGCCTACAGACTGAAGGGTCCCAGGTTCGATTCCAGCCAAAGGCATGTATCTTGGTTGCGGGCACATCCCCAGTGGGAGGTGTGTAGGAGGCAGCTGATCGATGTTTCTCTCTCATCAATGTTTCTAACTCTCTATCCTTCTCCCATCCTCTCTGTAAAAAAAAAATCAATAAAATATATTTAAAAAATAAAAATAAAATATCAATGGAAAAATATCCTCAGGTGAGGATTAACAACAACAACAACAAAGAAGAAACAAAGAAGACAGAAGTAGCCTAGGGAAAGGCAGAAAGAGCAGTGTGGAAGAGAGGCCAACATCTGTCAATTTATTTCAGTCTCATCTCTTTTTCTCACTGTGCTTCACTTCCCCTCTACAGTAAGTAATTTGCCATTTTCTGACCACCACAAATCATACAGTGCCTCTGCTGCTTTGAACCTGCTTGGTTCATGGTACTTCCTTTATTTTATTTTATTTTATTTTAATTTAAATATATTTTTATTGATTTCAGAGAGGAAGGAAGAGAAAGTGAGAGAAACATCAATGATGAGAGAGACTCATTGATCGGCTGCTTCCTGAGCACCCCACACTGGGGATCGAGCCCATAACACGGGCATGTGCCCTGACCAGGAATGAACCATGACCTCCTGGTTCATAGTTCAATGCTCAACCACTGAGCCACACCGACTGGGCCAATATAGAACTTCAGGAGTCCAAGGAGGAAAAGACCTTTTTCAGCAAAAGGAAGAGGCAGTGTCTGAGATGGACATCTCTCAAAGCATTACTGGTTCCAATAAGAAAAGACTACAGAGAGCAAAAAGTAAGAAGATGATACCTGATTGTTCTCAGGGCTGAGTCGCCCTGCAGACCCAGGCGTGCCTGGTATCTTTACCACTGTAGTGCTATTGGCCATGGAGCCTTGTGGAGGGGTGCTGGCTGGTTCTGGTTTTATGGATGAGAAATTGGACAGGTTGATGAGGGCTGAGGGGCCAAACTGGTTCATAATCTGCCGAGCTTTGGACTTCAGCTCATAGAGCTTATCGAGGTCCTGTTTCTTCCTGGAGGTATGAGGACCAAGACCAATCAACTGTGGAAGGCAAACACAATGATTAGCTCCAGAGGACCTGTAAAAGGATAAGTCTTGAAAGTAAAATTATATGAGGTCTACCAGACTTTGGAAGGTCTTCAGTATATCAGGAATAGTGACTATTTGATACCTGCACATTAAAAATGGAGGGAATGAAGAATATTCATTGCTCTCACCTGATATTTAGAAACCATCTCTTCTCCAAAAGCTAAATAAAATAGTCCACAAAATTGAAATAAGAAAGTATATGAAACGAGGAGTCTTATGTGCAAAAATTAACCAGAATGAGTGGGACACTTTTGAAGACTTTGTAAAAATAGAATACATGGTTAAGAACTACATGCATTATTTTTGAGCATCAAATAATGTTAACTTCAAATAAATCATGGCACAGTCACATACTTAAAACCCAATCACAAAACTTCAGAAAACAGATTAGTTCATTTTGGCATTTCAAAACATGCTTAACTCTATGTCAGGGCTATACCTAGTAAATACAATTTTTAGCAATTGTGAAAATCTTTTTTGTCATCAAGAGCAAGCTTTCTCTGAGTGTTAGCAATCTTTAAGTCCATGCAGAGTCCCTAGTCTGGAGTAGCTGGGGACTCCTACGTTTTAGAGCCAGGAAGTTGAATCTGTGACATCAGCTGTCGTGTCACCAAGATCAGAAGCACATTCACCATGTTCCTGTCGCAGTGGCTTCAAAGAACTTACTTACAGCTATCTGAGTGTCTAGATCTTTAATTACATCAGCAACAGCTGTGAGCCCGGTGAAATGAGAGGCGGCCATTTTCAAAAGCTACCTGTAAATGAACAACTAACATCAAGCACCACCCTTACCATAGACCATTTCAGACCCACGGCCTGGCACATCTTCATCAACCAGGAACCAGGCAAACTGTATGCGGAGAAACATCTCCTCATCCCTCTGGGCACCGAGAAAAACATCTCCGTCTCTTTCATATACAACTTTTTAAATTAATTCATGATTATAATAACACAGACTCTCTTCCTAGAAAATGAATGCTCTATTGTTAGGGATAAACTAGCAGCATATGAAATACCGTAATGAGCCAAAATGGTGGAATTTTAACTTGCAGAAATCACGGCAATGGTTTCAGAACTTGGTAACGCTTAGCAACCTGAATGAGTATTTGCACCTGTTCTATTGTTGCCCCTATTGCTGAGTTCTTCCCCAACACACCTTTTTGATATGACACCTTCCCCTGGCTTACCCTTAATAAAAGCAACTAACTGCACTGGTTAAATGATCAAGAGAAACTTGTTGACCAAGAGCTGGCTGAGGGGGGCAGCAGAGCATCAGTATCGCTGACAGTCCATGACTTCTCCCTCGCCCATAAATGCTACCACTGGAAGAATCATGATAGGAAAAGATTGTTAACATAGTAATACAGTAGTTCCCCATTGCCCCCTTATCCAAGATTTCACTTTCCAGTTTCAGTCAACCACAGTCTGAAAATACTAAGTGGAAAGTTCCAGAAATAAGCAATTTGAAATAAGCAAAGGCAGGTTTTAAATTACCTGCCTTTCTGCGTAGTGTGATGAAGTCTCATTTGTGCCTAGGTCATGAATTATCCCCTTGTCCAGCACATCCACACTGTATGTGCTACCTGCACTTATTCACTTGGTAGTCATCTGGGTTACAAGATCAACTGTTATAGTATCACAGTGCTTATGTTCAAGTTACCCTATAGTAGCCTAATGCTATGTCAGTGTTTATATCATTCACCTCACTTCATCTCATCATGTATGCATTGTATCATTACTTTATTTCACACCATCACAAGAAGAAAATAAGTACAGTACATAAGATATTTTGCAATTGACCACATTCACATAACTTTTATTATAATTGTCCTATTTATTAGTTATTGTTTTTAATGTTTTATTGTGCCTAATTTATAAATTATACTTTAGCATAGGAAAGTATGTATAGGAAAAACCATCGTATGTATAGGGTTTGGTATTTTCTGCTACAGACTGGAGAAAATATTTACAAACTATATTTCCAAAATAGAATGTATAAAGAACTCTCAAAACTCAATAGTGTGCCCTGACCAGTTTGGCTCTGTGGATAGAACGTCAGCCTGTGGACTCAAGGGTCCCGGGTTCGATTCTGATCAAGGGCATGTACCTTGGTTGCGGGCACATTCCCAGTAGGAGGTGTGCAGGAGGCAGCCGATCTATATTTCTAACTCTCTATCCCTCTCCCTTCTTCTCTGTAAATAATCAGTAAAACATTTAAAAAAAAAAAAGAACCAAACGATGTATATACATGACTTAGATAAACCTCCAGAGAATTACAGAGCAAAAGCCAATCCAAAGAGTACAGATTGTTTGTTTCATTTATATAGAACATTTTTGAGATGATATAATTTTAGAAAGAGGACAGATTAGTGAGGTTGTCAGAGGCTAGGTGAGAGGGAAGTGGGAATGGTTTTAAAAGGGCAATTACCAGAGATCCTTGTTGTAATGGAATTGCTCAGTATCTTGACTGTAGTGATGAATAAATGAAGAGTGATTAAATTGTATGAGATAATGCGCACACACATACAAACAAAAGTGTATAGCTGAAACTGGGGAAATCTGAGTAAAACTGGTAGGTTGTATCAATGTCAATATCCAGTTGTCATATTACCTAACAGTTTTGCAAAATGTAACCATTGGGGAAAACTGGGCAAAGCGTACAAGGGATCTCTCTGCATTATTTCTTGCAACTGCATATAAATCTAAAATTACCTCACTTTTAAAAATTAGGAAAAAAATCCTCAAGAATATCTACAGATGCCTCAAAGTTTTAAGATAACCCAAAACTCAAGAGCCATGAAAGAAATTACTGATATGTTCGATTACATAAAAATCTAAATATCTAGCCCAGCCAACATGGCTCAGGTATACCTATGAACCAGGAGGTTATCATGGTTCGAATCTCAGTCAGGGCAGGTGCCTGGGTTGCAGGTTCGGACCCTAGTGGGAGGCGTGCAGGAGGAAGATGATCAATGATGCTCTGTCATCATTGAAGTTTCTATCTCTCCCTCCCTCTCCCTTCTTCTCTGAAATCAATAAAAAAAAAAAAAATTTTAAAAATGAGCCCAAGCCGGTTTGGCTCAGTGGATAAACCATCAGCCTGCAGACTGAAGGGTCTCGGGTTCATTTCAGGTCAGGGGCGTGTGCTCAATCCCCAGTACGGACATGCAAGAGGTAACCGATCAATGATTCTCTCTCATCGTTGATGTTTCAATCTCTCTCTCTCCCTTCCTCTCTGAAATCAATTAAAAAACAAAAAACTAGAATAAAAACTTAAAAAAAAAGTGAGAGGACGTTCATCAAATTATCGCCAATAAACATCGTTCAATGAGAATAGTGAGAATAATTTGCTATCACTTACTAAAATATACAGACACACAACTGTAAATGCATAAATGATTACTGGAAAGATACATACGAAACGGGTAAAAGTGGTTGCCTGGGGAGGTGGAGGAATGGTAGTATCTGGGTGGACTATGTGACCAAGTGGGAGAAGACTTGCTTTTCACTGTACACCCTGATTTCTGCACTTTGTGCATATATGTTTTCTGTGAGAAAGACTTAATTATTATTTGGTTTATTTCCTCTGAAGAAACGGGTAATACTGATCTCTACTTTTATTTTATTTTTAAAAAGTATGTTTTTATTGATTTCAGAGAGGACGAGAGAGGGATAGAGAAATAGAAACATCAATGATGAGAGAGAATCATTGACCGGCTACCTCCTGCACACCCACTACTAGGGACTGAGCCCACAACCTGAGCATGTGCCCTGACCGGGAACTGAACCGTGATCTCCTGGTTCATAGACTGACATTCAACCAGTGAGCCACATAGTCTGGGCATGATCCCTATTTTTAAAATGTAACAAAAAAATATAGCGGTGCCCTAGCCGGTTTTGCACAGTGGGTAGAGCGTCGGCCTGTGGACTCAGGGGTCCCAGGTTCGATTCCGGTGAAGGGCATGTACTTGATTGTGGACACATCCCCAGTTGGGAAGTGTGCAGGAGGCAGCTGATCGATGTTTCTAGATCTCTATCCCTCTCTCTTCTTTTCTGTAAAAAAATCAATAAAATATATTAAATATATATATATATATATATATATATATATATATATATATATATATATATAGTGGTAACCAGAAAAATGAACCTTGACCTACATCTCACACTTTTACAACATAAGTTCAAAACTGATCATAGATTTAGATCTAATAATGTAAAAGTATAAAAAATTTAGGAGAAAATTTTCATGACTTTGGGTCTGGAAGTTCTTAGACACAACACCAAAAGCACAATCCACAAAATAAAGAAATTGATAAAGCAGACTTATACCAATAAAGTAGTTACAAGACCTGGCCTTCTCTGGGCATCTGTTCCATTAACAGATTTTTAAAATATATATATTCTATTGATTTTTTACAGAGAGGAAGGGAGAAGGTTAGAGAGAGTCAGAAACATTGATGAGAGAGAAACATTGATCAGCTGCCTCCTGCACACTCCTTACTGGGTATGTGCCTGCAACCAAGGTACATGCCCTTGACCAGAATCAAACCTGGGACCCTTGAGTTCACAGGCTGACATTCCACCCACTGAGCCAAACCAGTTAGGGCTCCATTAACAAATTTTTATTTTAATGAAGAAAATAGGAGACTAGAAGGCCAGAATGCCTTTAGCACCCTTTTACCTTTGAAATATTTAGAGATTTATTATTTAAACAAACGTGGACTTAAGTTTTGTGTAAAACTTCTGCTCTGCAAAGGAAAATAAATCATGTATCTGACAAAGAACTTGTAACGAGGGTATACAAAGAACTCTTAAAATCCAACAATAAGAAAACAAAAAATCCAATTAAAAATGGACAAAAGATCTGAAGAGACCCTTCACCAAAAAAGATATAGATAGCAAATAAATACATGAAATGATGCTCAATATCTTTAGTCATTAGGGAAATGCAGAGTAAAACCACAATGAGACGCCACTAAATCCTCACTAGAATAGCTAAAAACTAAACAAGTGCCGGAGAGGATATGGAGCAATGGAAACCCATGAACATTTCTGTGTGAATATAAAATGGTACAGTCTTTTTGGAAAAGTTTGGGCAGCTCCTTATAGTTAAATATATACTAACTAGAGGCCCAGTGCACGGAATTTGTGCACTCGGGGGCGGGGAGGGGCTCAGCGCGGATTGTGAGAGGGTGCAGGCCAGGCCGAGGGACCCCATCAGTGTGCAATCAGGGCTGGAGAGGGACTCGGGAAGTTGGCCAGCTGAGGAGGAACCATGGGAGGGCTCCAGGGCGTGTGTGGCCAGCTGGTCTCACTTAGTCCTGGACCCCAGAAGCAAGCTAACCTACCAGTTGAAGTATCTGCACCCTGGTGGTCAGTGCATGTCATAGCAAGTGGTTGAGCAGCCCTAGCATATCATTAGCATATTAGAGTTTGATTGGTTGAATGGCCGACCGGCTAACTGGACACTTAGATATTAGGCTTTTATTATATAGGATATGACCCAGCAATCTCACTCTAGGTATTTACTGTAGAGAAGTGAAAATTTATAGTATTTAAAATTAAAAATCAGTGCATGAATGTTCATAACAGCATTATTCATAATTGCCAAAAACTGGAACAACCCCGATAGATGTCCTTCAACTGGAGAATGGATAAACAAACTACGTTTACCTATACAATGGAATTCAACTCAGCAATAGAAAGGAAGAACTACTAATACATGCAACAACATGGATAATCTCAAATGTATTATACTAAGTGAAAGACACAAGACTCAAAAGGTTACTTAACGTATTATTCCATTTATCTGACACTCTGGAAAAGGCAAAGCTATATGGATGGAAAGCAGATCAGTTGATGCCAGGGGTTTGGGTGGGAGAGGGTTTATCTACAAAGGAGCAGCATGAGGGAAATTTTTGGGATAGTGGAACTGAGAGGTAACCAGAGTGCTATGGTGCTTACATGACAATATACACTTGTTACAACTCATAGAACCATACCCCCCAAAGGGAGAATTTTATGGTACATAAATTCAAAAAACCAAGTATCACAACCTGATCAGAATGGTCAATGGCTCCCCAAATGATCTGTTTACTGACAACTTTCATCAAGGCCAATGTGGATGAGGTTGACCAAGCATAATGGGATGAAGTGACCAATAATTAATCTGAATTGTAATGTACCATGGTTGCCTCTGGGCTACTCAAATTTCTAACTCTCACGTCCTTAAAACGCCAAGAGATAGGGATGTACTACTGTGTAAAAACAGGCATTAACTCTGGGAGAGTTTGAGAGAACAATTATAATAGGAAACCCTTACTAGCACCTATTATGTGAAAATCACGTGCTATGGGATTTACAAAGTCCAGAAAGTCCATGCCCCAGTAATCTACTTTGAAAAGTAGTTAGTAATTTTATCAAAACAAGATTCCACGGCTGCGAGTAACCTATCACATTTAAACTGTTGTTAATCGACTGAGGATCGCAAGCCCTACTTTTGCTTTTAGTAACTTTGTTCCTTAAACAGAAATCCAATTGCAATGCTATTGTTCTATTAAAAGGATCTGCTTTTGCAGAAGGTAGGAAACCAGTGTTGATTTTGCAGTAGTCATAAGACCTGGGCTTCTCATGGGGGGAAAAAAAGACCTAGCCTTCTCTCTGTATCTGTTCCATTAATAGAATTTTTTTTAATGAAGAAAATAGGAGAATAGGCCAACTTGGGTTTAACACCTTTTTACCTTTGAAATGTTTAGAAAGTTATTATTTAAACAAAATACGGAGACAAGGGGACTATCAGCTGGATAGCATAAAACCCTATCACTGTGGTGCATGGCTTGACTTAATGACTGAGTTTTCTACTTGGTTGTTTATTTCCTCCCTGGCTTCTAGATGTAACCAAATGAGCTCAGATTTCTCAGCCTAAATGAACCAAGAGGAATTAATTCATAGCAGTCTGTGAGACTGGAGAGCAAGAGAAAAATAAGTTTCCCCTCACCAGTTTTTGGACTAGTTTGATCCTATGTAGGTGGTTTTGACTTACATAAAGACAGTATAGTCAATGGCATGGACTGTGATGACCATGTCTGGGTTCAAGTACCAATTCTGACACATGTTAACCTTATGTCCTCTGAGCAACTTCCCTAATTTCTTTCTGCTTCAATTTCCTCATCTCTAAAATGGAATTAATCATAAAGTATACCTTATGGGATTATTGTGAGAATTCACTAAGTTTATGTATAAACTTTATGTATGCTCTCCTCTTCTAAATGTTAGTTATAAAGATCAGAGTGTTGAAAGTAAAAGGCATCCTATAACTATTTTATGACTATAGACATTGGAAAAAGGAAGTGGATTGAAATAAAACAGTAGTGGCAAATGGTTACGAGGAGACTTATATGAAATGCTGGGTACCATCCTACTTCTGCCACTCAGTTGAGCTCCCTATCACCAGAGTTTCAACAGGAAAATTCTCAAGTCCATTCTAGCTCTAACAATTAGTAAGATTTTAAATTAAGCTCATATGTACAGAGTTCAAAGTTTGTCTTCTGCCTCCAACACACCTATTTCACTGTGCTGACTGTAAGTACTGTTGATATGTCGCCTCCAAAGTATTTTGGGGCTTTCAACAAAGACCTCTGGTCAAAAGTAATATATTCCATGTTCATATCTGCATTAACACAATGATTTTCTGATCAGGTACTTTGAAATCCTATTATAATAACTCAATCAATACTAGAGCCACCAATGAGTGAAATAAGTACATTTTGTAAATGCAGATGAGGATATTAATCCAGTAATAAATTATCATTAAACCATTAAGTACCTTGAAATGGTGGCATGGGCATGCTTATTAATCTTACTAGAGGCCCGATGCATGAAATTCATACACTGGGAGGCAGGTTCCTCAGCTCAGCCTGCACCTTCTTGCAGTCTGGGAGTGAGCCTAAGCTGTCAGTCCTTAGCGCTGCCAGAGGCAGGAGAGGCTCCTGCCACCAACACTGCGCTCGCCAGTGGAGCCTGGCTTCTGGCTGAGCAGTGCCCCCACTGTGGGAGCACACTGACCACAAGGGGGCAGCTCCTGCATTGAGCGTCTGCCCCCCTGGTGGCCAGTGCATGTCATAGCGACCGGTTGTTCCGTCTGTTCAGTCAGTTTGCATATTAGCCTTTATTATTATTAAACTTATAATTTGGTGTAAGTTTTGATCACTGACATACATTATAGGCACTTGCAAATAGCACAGGCTAACTCATTGGGGTAAAAATAGTTTCAACTAAATTAGCCCAATTTCCCCAATCATCTAGTTCATGTTACAATTGTAAAGTTAAATTGGTTTAAGCCTTTGTTTCAAATTGGCCTTTGTTGACCTCCCAAAAAGTTCTATTCAGGTCCTGTTTTTCTATCTTGACTATCTATACTTCTTTAAAAGCAATAATTTAAAAAGGAAAAAAGATTTTTAAAAAATAATACAAATCAAAACACAGGGATTTCTGCCCTAACTGGTTTGGCCAGTGGATACAGTGTCGGCCTGTGGACTGAAGGGTCCCAGGTTTGATTCTGGTCAAGGGCATGTACCTTGGGTGGGGGTACATCCCCAGTAGGAGGTGTGCAGGAGGCAGCTGATCGGTTTTCTCTCTCATCAATGTTTCTGGCTCTCTGTCCCTCTCCTTTCCTCTGTGTAGAAAATCAGTAAAATAGATATATATAAAAAGACAGGTTAAATTAAAAAAAAAAAAACAAACCCCACACACAGGCATTTCAATCTTAAATACCACACTACATAAGTACCCTAATAAGATATAGTACTTGATACTGAGTCTTAAGGAGGAAGGGTGCTTTCATTCGATGATATGCTTTGTATAACTATTCCTTCTATTTTGCTGATGGGCAAACTCCGACGTGAAGAGGAATCCACTTAGAAAAGTAGAAAAAAATTTTTAGTCCAACACAGAAGTGGATTTGACTGGGGCTGGACCACTTAGTCCTTGTGATTTCAGGCAAGGTACTTAACCTCTCTGAACCAATTTCCTCATCTATACAATGGGACGAACAATAACGTGTGGGGCTGTAAGTGGCAATTAAATGGTATAATACTTGGAAGTGCTTTTATGATGGTGCCTGGTTAGCCTGAGCAGGTTTTAGTCCAAGACACTGTTGAAGAAGAGACGTAAGACTGGTCCAAGCCTCCCCGCCAACCTTATCTAAAAGCAGCCGTCTCCAGTGAGTGCTTATGCTAAAAATACAAGGTGCAGCTTATGCATCTGCAACTTCCTAAACGGCTTACTACATATTTTGGGGGAGGGACGAGCTTCATTTAAAGGTTTAACTGGTAGTGACATTCACTGTGTCAATGTCAACACAGTAACAAGGCTACAAAGAAAGTAGTAGAATCCGGGAAAACTCCCCCTGAGGTCTGAAGTTAGGGCAGATTCCAGAAGCATGTTTTCTAGGGATATTAACCACGCATCTCCCATTTGCCACGGACGGTGGGGAACTGTGCCAACATCGTGATCTAAGCAACACTGCTTCACTGTGATCCGAAGCCCTCTTTACATGTCAAATGGGAATATTTTTTTTTTAAGGTTATCTTTCAGGCCCTTCCTTCCACCTCTGAGGTCAGGGTCGAGTGGAATGGAATTTAAAGCACTTGTCAAATATACATCTGAGTTCAAACTGCTTCAACTTCACATCAGACTTTCGCAAGAATGATGCAGAAAATGAAGATGCTTGCATGTGGGCTTCCTAGATTAAGTGTCTGATGCAAGGAAAGCCTGGCAAAAGCCAAGGAGGCAGAGCGAAGGCGTCGTCTTCCCACCAACACATCCTTCACCGCTCTGGGTTCGGAGAACCTGAGGGGTGGGGAATGGATCCCTATGTCTCTTCCAAACTCTCTCCTTTCCCCTCAGAGGCTGTTCTTACGGCCGGGGCCCCCGAGCCCCTCCGCTTTTACAAGTTCGGGTTCTCACGGTGAGTGTTCCCTCCGCTACTTCCGAGCCTCCAAGCCCCGATCCTGCACCCGGGGAAAGCCCGTCTTCGCTGACCGCTCCTGTGCCTCCCGAACCCAAATGTTCTCTTACTTTTCCCGCCCCTCCACGACCTAAGTGCTCGCTGCTCTGCTTCTGAGTCCTGAGGCGCATGGGTCTTCACTGTCCCGCTTCTGCCTCTCAGGACTCCAAGTCCTCCCGGCTCCGCTTTCACCTCTCAGGAGCCCGGGTCCTCACGCCCGGCTCCGTCCCGACCCCTCTCCTCCGAGGAGCGCGGGTCCTCACCATCCTGTCCCTCCGAGACTGCTTTCCCTCAGGGGCCGGGGCACTCACGTCTGTCCCCGTCCCCTAAGTCCCGCCTGGAGCCCGGGTCCCTTCAGCCGCCTCTCCTCCGGTCCCCGATCCCCTCAGTCCCGTCCCAAGAGCCTGATTCCTCACACACAGTCCCGTCTCCGCCACAATCTGCCTCTTCAGACACTGACCCGCTGTGGGTCTGGGTGCTGACTCCCTCCTCCCGCTCTTCTTCCTCCACTGCCAGGGCCCAAGACTCACAGGCAGCAGGTCTATCTCCCCATGATATGCGGAGACTGCCCCAGTGAAGCGATCGTCTCGGCAGCCGGTCCGACTGCTCGGCCCTCCCCAGTACTTCCGGCACCGCTCCCCGCCTCCAACCCGGAAACGCGCGGCTCTTCCGGCCGGCGGGCGCGCGCCTGAGCTGCGCAGGCGTAGGTCGGCCTGGGGCACGTGGTCGCGGGCCAGGGCTGTGGACGAGTTCCGCCGCCGCGGCTTTTCCCCGGTGATGTTGGCCGGCCGCCTGGGCAGGCTCAGCGCCTTCGGGAAGCCTGAGGAGCCCTGCCCTAGGTGTTTCTAGCCCACTCCGCCTGTCGTAGCTATCGCTACCGTGACCGGTAATCCGGTAATGGACGCCCTCTTAGGGGTTAGAGGTCGCCATGTTTGGACGGCGCCTTTGTAGTGATAGCAGGACCGGGGTAATAATCCCCGGGGCAGCAGTACCCGTAGGTATCCTGTTGGACCCCGTGTGTGTGTGGGGGGGTGGGGAGGTGGGGGAGGAGTTGACGGCAGGAGAACCTAAGGACCAGAGATACCGATTGTGTCTGTGAATTGGCAATTAATAATAATTGAGCGCTGTCAAGACTTTGCCAAGTCCTTCACCTCTGGTAAATCTTTCTTTATATATATAATTAAGAAAGCTTTTAAAAACATATATTGATTTCAGAGAGGAAAGGAGATGGAGATAGGAACATCAATGATGAAAGAGAATCATGGATGGGCCGCCCCACCTCCCCCTAGGGCGCTAGCCAGGCAGGTGCCCCACAAGAATCCCACCGAGACCTGGTTCAGAGGCTGAGGCCCAACCACTGAGCCACACGGGCCCCGGGTAAATCTTTTAATGGTTTACACGCAGCGGTTATCAAACCTGGGGGTCGAGACCCCTTGGGGGGGGGGGGGTCGAATGATCCTTTCACAGGGGTCGCCTAAAACCATCCTGCATATCAGATATTTACGATTCATAACAGTAGCAACATTACAATTATGAAGGAGCAACGAAAATAATTTTATGGTTGGGTCACAGCATGAGGAACTGTATTTAAAGGGCCAGAAGGTTGAGAACCACTGGTTTAAAGGAAACCTGTGAGGTGAGTGGAGGTGGAAGAGGGGATAGGGGGGATAAATGGTGATGGGAAATAAAATAAGGAGTTAAAGGAAACCTGTGAGAGATAAAGCAAGGTCCTAGAGAATAAGTTTTGAGTCTTCTGAACTCGGGATGCTCCAAACCCTGTCTTCTACCCATTAAACTGATTCTTTCCGTTAGTTAACGTCAATAGCTTGGTGAGAAATGCTGCATTTAGCAGATGCTGGACTTGTAAACAAGATCTGGTTCCAGCCTAAGTCCTTCGGGAGCCCAGGTCCCCACACTAAGATGGTGAAATATTAAAGGAATGTGAAAAGGGCTGTGACAACCCAGAGCCAGTGACTAACTGCCAGCGGGGATGGAGAAGAGCTGCCTTCCAGCTGGATTAGTACAGTAACCTGCCTCGCTCGTCTTTATATTTTCCCGTCCTGGTCCCACCAAATTTCCAGTCCACCCTTAATACTGCCACCAGTCCAAATTTACGGCATCTTCACCATTAGTTTCCAAGCCATCTTCCTAGTCTTCCCTGCCATTGCTGTCTTCATTCTAATAGTCTAACATACCATTTTTAAAATTTTTTGCATTCCTATCCATCTTTTTAAGACCTGGTTTAAAACTACATTCATTCAACAGATAGATTGTTTATTGTGTGCCCAGCTTTTTGCTAGGTGCTGGGTGTAAGTAAATAAGACAGACAATATCCTTATCCTTAGAGATTTTACAACCTGAAGTGGGGAAACATTACTAACAAGTACACAGAAATGTAAAATGAGAGAATCCCAGAGCAAACTAGATTTTTCTAGCTGGGTGATGCCCTGAACTACGAAACAGCTTATTCAAGGACCAAGTTGGCTGGGGATTAAAGGATGATGGGGAGAGGCAGGCAATGAGGTTGGACAGATAGGCAACAAGGTCAGCTTAGGCAGGACCTTGTAGGCTACAGTGGGGACGTAGGATTTTATTTATTGTGCAATGGGAAGGCATTGGAGGGTTGAGCAGAGGTCAAAAGAATTTTTGTTTGCTGGTGGGGTCCCCAGTAGACACAGTTGACAGTTCCTGTATCTAGGCTTCCACCAGTTTATACTACACTATCTGCTTCCTATTATAGCATAAGCTGTTTACATGACTCCTGCAGCTTCTACTTTGGAGAGGTCAAGGGACCTCCACGTATTATTATACTATATTAAGGAAAGTAAAAACAGTCTACATTATTTGTTTTTTAAAAATCTATGTGATGCCCTGACCGGTTAGGCTCAGTGGATAGAGCGTCAGCCTGCGGACTGAAGGGTCCCAGGTTCGATTCCAGTCAAGGGCATGTACCTTGGTTGCAGGCACATCCCCTTGGTTGCGGGCACATCCCCAGTGCAGGAGGCAGCTGATCGATGTTTCTCTCTCATTAATGTTTCTAGCTCTCTATCCCTCTCCCTTCCTCTCTGTAAAAAAATCAATAAAATATATTTTTAAAAAATTTATGTGATGGCCCTAGCCAGTATGGTTCAGTGGGTAGAGTGTTGTCCTGTAGAATGAGGGGTTCCAGTTTTAATTCTGGTCAAGGGCATATACCCTGGTTGCAGGGTTGATCCCCAGTAGGGGGCGAGCAGGAGGCAGATGGTCCATCATCATTGATATTTCCACCACTCCCTCTTCTTCTCTGAAATCAACAAAAATACATTTTAAAAAATAAAAACTTTAAAAAAATAAAAATCTAGATGATGTATATATACATAGAATATAGTGTGGCAAGTTGAACACTGAACTGTCAATAGTAGCTCGGGGGAAAGCATTCTTAAAATTCTGTACTGTTTTGATTTCTTTACAATTACCCCATACCTATTGTTTCTATATTTAAAATGAAGTACTTCTAAATGATTCCATTAAAAATTTTTTTCTATTATAGTTGGCATTCAATATTATATTAGTTTCAGGTGTACAAAGTAGTGGTTAGACATTTATATGACTTTGAAGTGATTCTCCCCTCCCAGAAGCCTAGTGCCTACCTGAAATATACATAGTATTACAATATTATTGACTATATTCCCTATACTGTGCTTTACATCCCTGGGACTGTTTTGTAACTGCCAGTTTGCACTTCTTTCTTTCTTTAGCCAAATTGTACTTCTTAATCCCTTTTACCTTTTTCACTGAGTCCCCCATGTGCTCCTCCATTCTGGCAACCGTCAGTTTGTTCTATGTATGTATGAGTTCGTTTCTTTTTCTTTGTTCCCTTGATTTTCGGATTCCATATAAAAATGAAGTTATATATTTATCTTTCTGTGTTTGATTTATTTCGCTTAGCATAATATTTACCCTTTAGGTCCATCCATATTGCAAATGGTGGTTTCGTTCTTTGAATGTTTATGCCGTTCTGGAAAAGGCAAACCTATAGGGCCAGAGAAGAACAATGGGGGTCAAGATTGGGAATAGGTGGAGTAGGTGACTAGAAAAGGAGACAAAGGAACTTTTTGGGGTGATGTAAATGTTTGATATTTTGATTTATTGTGATAACAGACAAATGTCTATGAGTTTGTTAAAACTCAACTGAACTATAAGATAAAAAAAAAGTGAAGGCCCTGGCCCGATGGATCAATTGGTTAGAGTGTTTTTCTATACACCAAGATTGCAGTTCAATTCTCTGGTCAAGGCACATACTGTAACAACCAATGAATATATAATTAAGTGGAACAACAAATCGATGTGTGTGTGTGTGTGTGTGTGTCTCTCCAAAAAAAATAAATAATTTTAAAAAATGAATTACTGACCTAACTGGTTTGGCTCAATGGATAGAGCATCAGCCTTCGGACTCAAGGGTCCCAGCTTTGATTCCAGTCGAGGGCATGTACCTTGGTTGCAGGCACATCCCCAGTAGGAGGTGTGCAGGAGGCAGCTGATCTATGTTTCTCTCTCATTGATCTTTCTAACTCTCTATCCCTCTCCCTCTCTGTAAAAAATCAGTAAAAATATGTATTTTTTAAAAATGAATTTACTGTCTGTAAATTATACCTCAATAAATCTAACTTTAAAAAATGAAATATTCAGGGAAAATTAAGGATTATAATTTAAAAGTATTTTTAATTACATGATAATAATCCATTATGCTTTTAAAAGTTGGAACCTTAGGTCAATCTAAAGTCTTGTGTGTCACCTCTTTCCTTCTCAGGGGTAATCACTTATGTTTGTTCTTCCAGACCTTTTTTTTAAAAAAAAAAAAAAAAACACGCAAGCCATAGAAAACATATAACACTTATGTATACACATGTGTGCTTTTTATTACATTAATAGTGCCATGCAGTACCTGATACTCTATTCAACACCTTTTCCACTATTTTTATCTCTATTGATAAAGATCTACTTCAACATTCCAAGTACAGTATTGCTTTTTTCTTTCTTTCTATCCTGCTGCACCTTATTCTGCACCTCTCATCAGTGTGGTTTTTTAAAATCCTCACCTGGGTTTTTGTTTTGTTTTGTTTTGTTTTGAATTGATTTTAGAGAGCGGAAGGGGGAGCTAGAGAGAAATATGGATACGTTGCCTCTTACCTGCCCACCGGGGATCAAACCGCAATCTAGGTAAGTGTCTTGATCTGGAATGGAACCCACAAGCTTTTGGTGTACAGGAGGATGCTCTAACCGTCAGTGTTTTTGATGTTTACCTCCTGGAAAGGTCACACCACATACAAACACACCACATTCTGCTAATCCATTGTAATGAGGAAGGTGAGGCTGCTCCGTTTTCCGTTCTTACGATGATCACGTGCCTTTGGCGCTCGCTTGCTGGGGCTAGCACACCTTTGTGCTTTTTCAGTTTTAATAAGGGTAGGATTTGTGTTTTCCTAGATAGTTACCTATAGCCCCCAAGATGCGGGTTTCCCACACAGCGGACAAGGAGCGACCCCGCCCGCTGCCGCGGAGAGAGCTCTGTGCCCAGGACACCTTCCCAGCAAGCACTGCGGTATTTGCATATCGACTAAGTTTCTGCCTTTGCTTTTAAATAAAAATAAAAATGCGAATCAGAATGACTTTGACTGGAAATTTCCTCCTCAATTTCTGGAACATAGAATGGGGATTTGTAAACAGCTTTTTTTTCCCCCCCCACTTTTACCATAATAGGGGTTCGGTAACACTGCCTCCCTGCTTTAGGGCAGGTTGGGTAAAAAGGGCTTCTGTCGTGAGTGGCACACGTAGAGCAGTCTGATTGCTCTGCGTGCGGAATCGACATCAAGAGATTTCGGAAGCATAATTTTTTGGTACTTGGGCAGCTGGTGATCGTTGGTCCTGGCGCCCTTGCTAAGGTGCAAGGAAAGGCATCTAGATTTTTGTTTCGCTGTAACTGAAAGGAGTGTTTTTGCTTCTGAGGGAGTCATGTTTCTATTCTTAAAGCTGAGTTGCTGTTCTCTTTATAGTTTTTGCCCTTTGCTGACATAGAGGCAGTAGTTTCAAACACCAATTGCTACTAAGTAGCATTCTTTGACTGATGGTAGCAACAGCCTTTCTGCACAGCAACTTAGCAACCCATATTCCATCTTCTAAGTATGTACCCTCCTATGTAAGATTGTGTTTAAGATTTTTAGCGGTAAGGGTTCAATCTATTAGTTTTTAATACATTTTTATTGATTTCAGAGAGGACGGGAGAGGGAGAGATAGAGATTCATTCTAACAGTAAATGTATATTGTACTCCCAGTCCAGTGCCTGACTACACAAGGCTTAAATTTAGTGAAGGGAGAGAATAGCAAAGGGAGGATAACACTGAATTTCAGGGCTCTGAGTGGGATGTCTGGAAAAGCTTTCCTGAGGCAAATACTTTGAAGATAAAACCTAAAGAATAAATAGAAGACAATCAGGCAAAGTGGGAGGGAAGGGTTGTTTAAGTAAAAGCCAAAGCCTTGAGGGAGAATGTGCTATAGTCCAAGAAAGGTCAAAATGTCCAGAGCGAAACCATCCACTTGGCAAGACAGGGAAGTCTGAAGACTCCACTGAGGCCTGGTCTCACAAGCCTGGGATGTTCATTACAGTGTTTATTTGTTTATATATATATTTATATTAAATATATTAAAAGAAAAAAAAAAGGCTGCCGGTTTGATTCTCAATCACGGTACATGCCCAGGTTGTGGGTTGATCCTCCACGGGAGGAGGCAACTGATCAATGTTTCTCTCATACATTGATGTTCTCTATCTCACTTCCTTCCCCTCTTTCTCTTTCTAAAATCAGTAAGACACATCCTTGAGTGAGGATTAAAAAGAAAAAAAGACAATTCAATGGAGAAAGGAGTATCTTTTCAGGAAGTGGTGCTGGGAAAACTAGATATTGCATACAAAAGAATGAAGTTGAACCACATATATAAAGTAACTCAAAATGAAAGATCCAAACATAAGAGCTAAAATTATAGAGCTCTTACAATTTTCTTTTATTTTTTTGAATATATTTTTATTGACTTAAGAGAGGAAGGGAGAGGGAGAGAGAGACAGAAACATCAATGAGAGAGAACCACCAATCAGCTGCTTCCTGCACTTCCCTTCACCCCCCCCACACACACACACACTGTGGATCAAGTCCACAACCCAGGCATGTGCCCATCCCTCCTGGTTCATAGGTCAATGTTCAACCACTGAGCCACGCCAGTCTGGCTAAAATTATATAGCTCTTAGAAGAAAACAGGAAAAAGCTTCATGACATTGGATTTGTTAATGATTTCTTTTTTTTTTTAATATAGTTTTATTGATTTTTTACAGAGAGGAAGGGAGAGAGATAGAGAGTCAGAAACATCGATCAGCTGCCTCCTGCACCCCTCCCACTGGGGATGTGCCCGCAGCCAAGGTACATGCCCTTGACCGGAATCGAACCTGGGACCCTTGAGTCTGCAGGCCGATGCTCTAGCCACTGAGCCAAACCAGTTAGGGCTAATGATTTCTTTTTGTTTGTTTGTTTGTTTTTTGTTAATTCTCACCAGAGGATATTTTTTCCATTGATTTTTAGAGTGGAAGAGAAAGGGAGAGACAGAGAGAGAAACATCAATGAAAGAGAGAGACATTGATTGGTTGCCTCCCGTGCACATGCACTGCAACCAGCCCTGGGATCAAGCCCGCAACCAAGGTACATGTCCTTGACCGGAATTGAACCCGTGACCCTTCAGTCTGAGGGCCAACACTCTAACCACTGTGTAAAACTGGCTAAAACTGATTTTTTTTTTTTACATTGATTTAAAAAGAAATACTTTTCTTGATTTCAGAGAGGAAAGGAGAGAGAAAAACATCAATGATGAGAGAGAATCATTGATTGGCTGCCTCCTGCACACGCCTTACTGGGTATTGAGCCCAAAGCCAGGCATGTGCCCTTTTTGGGAATCGAAAGTGGGACCCTTCAGTGCCCAGGCTGACACTCTATCCAGTGAGCCAAACCAGCTAGGACTAGGACTCATTTCTTGAATATGACATCAAAAGCACAAGCAACAAAAGAAAAAATAAGTAAATTGGACTTCATAAAAATTTTAAACTTTTGTGCATCAAAGGCCACTGTCGCCCAGCTGGTGTGGCTCAGTGGTTGAGTGTTGACCTATGAACCAGGAGATCACGGTTTGATTCCCAATCAGGGCATATGCCCAGGTTGCAGGCTCTATCCCCAGTGGTGGGCGGGCAGGAGGCAGCCAATCAATAATTATCTCTCATCCTTGATGTTTCTATCTCTCTCTCCCTCTCGCTTCCTCTCTGAAATTAAAAAAAAAAAGCCACATCAGGAAAATGAAAAGGCAACCTACAGACTTGGAGAAAATATCTGCAAATCACATCTATAATAATAAAAGTATAATATGCTAATTAGACTGGACAGCCGAATGACCTTCCAGACGTCATTCTGGACGTCCTTCCAGAGGAAGCCATGGTGGCAGGGGCTGAGGTAGAGGCAGTTAGGATGATCAGGCAGGCAGGCAAGCAGTTAGGGGTGATCAGACAGGCAGGTGAATGGTTAGAGGCAATCAGGCAAGGCAGAGGCAGTTGGGGGCAATCAGGCAGGTAGGTGAGTAGTTAGAGGCAGTCAGGCAGGCAGGTACACCAGCAGTTAGGAACCAGTGGTCCTGGATTGTGAGAGGGATGTCTGACTGCCAGTTTAGAACCAATCCCACAGGGCTCAGGCCTAAACTGCCAGTCGGACATCCCCCAAGGTGGCCCGGATTGCAAGAGGGTGCAGGCCGGGCTGAGGGACCCTCCCCTCCCCTGTGCATAAATTTCATGCACCAGGCCTCTAGTATCTGATAAGACATTAATATAATATAATAATAACATACAAAGAACTACTACTCAACAATAAAAAAGGGAACACACTTCAACAATGGACAACAAACTTGAATACACATTTCTCTAAAGATATACAAATGGATAATAAGTACATGAAAAGATGCTCAACATCATTAATCATCAGGAAAATGCAAATCAAAACCACAATGAAATACCACTTCATACCTATCAGTATGGCTACTATCAAAAAAGCTGCTTTCAAAAAAATAGAAAATAACAAGTGTTGATGAAAATGCAAAGAAATTGGAATCCTTGTGCACTGCTGGTAGGAATGTAAAGTGATGCAGCCTTTGTGGAAAACATTATGGTGATTCCTGAAAATATTGGATTTAGAATTGCCTATGACCCAGCAATTCCACTTCTGGGTATGTACCCAAAAGAACTGAAAGCAGAATCTCAAAAAGATATTTGTACACCCATATTCACAGCAGCATTATTCATTATTGCCAAAAGATGAAAGCAATCAAAATATCCATCAAAGAATGAATGGACAAACAAAATGAATGAGTATCCATACAATGAAATATTACTTGGTCATAAAAGGAATAAAGTTCATATACAAGGAGACACAACATGGATGAACCTTAAAGACATGCAAAGTGAAATAAACCAGACACACCCTAGCCAGTTTGGCTCAGTGGATAGAGTGTCTGCCTGCGGACTGAAGGGTCCCCGGTTCTATTCCGATCAAGGTCATGTACCTTGGTTGCAGGCACATCCCCAGTGAGGGGTGTGCAGGAGGCGGCCGATTGATGTTTCTCTCTCATCGATGTTTCTAATTCTCTATTCCTCTCCCTTTCTGGAAATGGATGGTGGTGATGGTTGCACAACAATAGGAATGTACTTAATGCCACTGAACTGTACACTTGAAAATGGTTAAAATGGTAAATTCTGTGTTATGTACATTTTACTGTAATTTAAAATGAATTTTTTTAATGAATAAAATAATTTTAAAAAAAGATGGTGAAGAGCAAGATTTTTGGGCATGCCTATGATGCTGCTGGCACTGGGCTGGAAGCTGGTTACCAACTTAGGAGGCTTACCCTCTAGTTGACAAAAATAGTGCTGCATAGGCCAAGCGACTGAGGCTCAGAGAGGGCCTTAACTAAGGTCCTGCAGCCAAGGAAGCAGCAGACTGGACTCTGTTCTATAAGGAGGTGGATGGTGCCAGTTAGAATATTAATAGTGATCCCAGCTGGCATTTCTTGAGTACTTACTACATTCCAGACATTATTCTAAGTCCTCATTTACTCTTCACAACCCCCTGTGAGGTATCATTAACCACCTTCCTTTCACAGATTAACAAACGGATGCAGAAAAAGAGATTGATCCAGCGGGGCTTGCATCTTGTCCTCTCTGACTCCAAAACCAGAAAAACAGCTTTTTGTTTTGATCCTGGTGGTGGACAGTGGGTAGAGGTGGGGCTGGGGTGAGGGAGGAGGAGATTTACTTGACTGTGTCTAGATTCAGTCCAGACTTTTTCCCTTGCACCCACTGGCAGAACTCCTTTTTTCTTTTTTCTTTTTTCCTGTTGCCTCCTTTTCTGATTCACTCCCCATCTGTTAGTGGCTTCTGGCTCCCGAGAATGTGATGCAGAGGGTGGTGTGAGCTGTGGGGGATGGGAAGGCAGACCCTCAACTGCAGGCAATCCTTAATAAACACACATTTTTTTGTTGTTCTGTATATACCAGGCAATGTTTAGGAGCTGGAGTCCTGCCATGAATAAAAATAGATCTTGTACCTGCTCTCAAGGATATTTCATTGCAGAGTGTATATGTGTGTCTGGGTGGGGGTAAGGCTAGAGCGGAGGATGGGGTAGAAAGGGAGAGGAAATGAGGGAGGAGAGGGGAGGAGATACAGACAAGGAACAAGATAGGTCAAGTGTCAGTAAGGATTATAAAGGAGCCCTAGCTGTTTTGGCTCAATAGATAGAATATCAGCCTACAAACTGAAGGGACCCGGGTTTGATTGCGGTCAAGGGCACTACCTCCATTGCAGGCTCCTCCTGGCTCAGACACTGGTCCGGGCACATGCAGAAGGCAACCAATTGATGTGTTTTTCTCACATTGTTATTTTCTGTCTTTCCCTCTCTTCCACTCTCTCTAAAAATCAATGGAAAAATATCCTTGGGTGAGGATTGAAAAAAAAAAAGATTATAAAGGAAACGTGAGAGAATAACTGAAAGGGGACACTGAAGACAGAACAGAAAAGGCTGGCTCAAGAGCTAAGACCTAGAGCAAGCGTATCAAACTTGTGGCCCATGGGCTGCATGCAGCCCACAACTAATATTTTTTGTGGCCCAGCCAATGTAACAGTTAAAAGAAACATCTTAATAAAAATTTTGTAATTTAATTTTTACAGTATCCTGTTATACATAATCCTATCTAATAAAAGAGTAATATGCAGCCCTAACTGGTTTGGCTCAGTGAATAGAGTGTCAGCCTGCAGACTCAAGGGTCCCAGGTTCGATTCCAGTCAAGGGCATGTACCTTGGTTGCGGGCACATCCCCAGTAGGGTGTGTGCAAGAGGCAGCTGATCGATGTTTCTCTCTCATCAATGTTTCTAACTCTCTATCCCTCTTCCTTCCTCTCTGTAAAAAATCAATAAAATATATTTTTAAAAAAAGATTAATAAAAAAAAGAGTAATATGCAAATTAACCATTACTCCGTCACAAAGATGGCTGCAGCTACGGAGCTGGAGTTGCCCCTGGCGATGGAGGAAGCCAAGTTTCCTGCGGGCCTGCTCAAGGCTACAAAGTTTCAATTATAGAAGATAAATAAATCCCAAATACCTGCTTCCAGCCCTTGGCACTGGCCTCTGCTCAAGGAGGGGTTGGGACCAAGGCAACAAAGTTTCAATTATAGAAGTTAAATAGATCCCAGACACCTGCTTCCAGCCCCCTGCCATGGCCAGCCTGAAAACAGCCCTCAGCCCCTCACCCAGGCTGGTCGAGCACCCCAGTATGGAACCCCACCCTGAAGGGGCTGTGGCCAACCTGAAAACAGCCCTCAGCCCCTTACCAGGCTGGCCAGGTACCCCAACAGGACCCCCACCCTTATCCGGGACACCCTTCAGGGCAAATCAGCCAGCCCCCACCCATGCACCAGGCCTCTATCCTATATAATAAAAGGGTAATATGCAAATGGACCCTAACAGCAGAACTACTGGAAATGACTGGTCACTATGACACACACTGACCACCAGAGGGCAGACGCTCAATGCAGGATCTTCCCCCTGGTGGTCAGTGCACTCCCACAGGGGGAGCTCTGCTCAGCCACAAGCCAGGCTGACTGAGGGCTGCCAGCACAGCAATGGTGGTGGGAGCCTCTCCCATCTCCTCAGCAGCGCTAAGTATGTCCGACTGCAGCTTAGGCCTGCTCCCCGCTGGCAAGTGGACATCCCCCGAGGGCTTCTGGCTGCCAGAGGGATGTCTGACTGCTAGCTTAGGCTTGATCCCCCAGGGAGCAGGCCTAAGCCATCCCCCGAGGGGTCCCAGACTGCAAGAGGGCACAGGCCAGGCTGAGCACTGGGCCTCTAGTTATTTTGTGTACTGGGCCTCTAGTTATTTTTATTTTTTAAAAAATAATTTTTATTGATTTTTTTACAGAGAGGAAGGGAGAGGGCTAGAGAGTTAGAAACATTGAAGAGAGAGAAACATCGATCAGCTGCCTCCTGCACACTCCCCATTGGGGATGTGCCCGCAACCAAGGTACATGCCCCCGACTGGAATCAAACCTGGGACCCTTGAGTTCGCAGGCCGACGCTCTATCCACTGAGCCAAACCGGTTAGGGCAGCCTCTAGTTATTAATAACGAACCATAACGTTTGCTAATGACTGATTACTATAATCGTGTCTCTTCCACCCCAGAGACTGCCACCTTCATCCCTAAGTCATCTCCCAAGAACCCCCTAACACCACCTTCTCTCTGAATCCCCACTTGATCAGGTTTGGTGGGTGGGGGGAATCTAAGGGAAAGTAGGGATAGAAATTATGAATTCAGTTGTGGACATGTTGAGTTTGCAGAACCAGTGGCTGGCCAGGCAGCTGGCAACACTGTTCTAGTTTAGAGGTAGATACCTGGAGAGACCAGAGGCTGCCACCTGAGAAGCCATAGGCCACACTTCTTCATAGATGGATAATGTAGAGCCCAGAGGTGCTTGAAGTGTTGTACGTGTGTTTTTTAAAATTGGTTATCAACCAATTAAACAGACTCATGATTTCTACCTCCTCTTCCAAATTGGATGCTCTGGCCAAGTAGACTGGCCAACATCTGAGTAAGGCCATGGCAGGCTGGCATGGGAGCTGCCGCCCCTCCCAATGGGACATGAACCCTATGGCTGGTCTGACCCCAGCAGGACTGCTGCAGATTTCATTCAAGGCCTGGTCCTGGCAGCACTGAAGTTTCGATCTCTGGCCTGGGCAGAAGGTGGCATCCAGAAAAGGAAAAAATTGACCTGGCACAGAGCCTTGACTTTGGACAACCCCACTGGGAGTGGCAGCTCTGTGGCTCATCAGCCATGTAATGCAGGGTGTGCCACTTAATGTCCCTGAGCCTGTATTGCCTCTTCCGAAAAATGGGGATAACACACCCTACCCAGAAAGCAAATTCTCTACCTGGAATTTCATCTATGGGGAAGCTCCTAGCACAGTGGCAGACACAGAGAAGGGGCTCAAGCAACATTAGTTTCTTTTCCCTTTAACCTGATGCAGCTGGTCTCAGGAAATCAGAATGGCTAGGCCACAGTACTTACCAGCTATGCACGTTATTTTCCTATCTGTGAGATGGGGACACTACCATTTGGGATTAAATAAAGAATGTGTTTTTCCTTTTTTCTTGTGATTGACTTCTAGTTTCATACCATTGTTAAATAAGTTTAAAATGGCATGGCAGCCCTGGCTGGGTGGCTCTGTTATCCCATATATCAAAAGGATGCAGGTTTGATTTTCAGTCAGGGCACATACCTAGGTTTTGGGTTTCTCTCCTGATCAGTTTGCATAAAGGAGGCAATGATCAATGTTTCTCTTTCGCATAGATGTTTCTCTCTCTCTCTTCCTTCCTTTCTCTAGAATCAATAACAACATATCCTCAGGTGAGGGTTACAAATTAAAAAATGGCCTGACCAGCATGGCTCAGTGGTTGAGCATTGACCTATGAACCAAGAGGTGACGGTTTGATTCTAGGTAAGGGCACATGCCCTGGTTGTGGGATGTGCAAGAGGCAGTCAATCAATGATCCTCTCTCATCATTGATATTTTTCTCTCTCCCTCTCCCTCTCAATAAAAAAATATTTTTTAAAAAATGGTATGGCACTCAGTAAGTGATAACCATTATGCTGCTGTTGTTATTACATAGCCTGAAATAAATATACTCAAGAGCCAGCAGAGCCATAGTATTTATACTGGGTTGGTCATCAGAAGTCATCTATGGACATTTTAGAAAATATTAATGTCTGGGCTCTACCCTCAGAGATCCCACTTGAATTCATCTGGGGCGGGACTCTGGTAAAGGTGTTTTATAATATCTCCCCAAGTGAGTCTGTGTAGCCAGGGATAGAAGATCCACAGTGAAGGCCCCAGGAGAATGAGCTGTAAGTACAACTGCCTGTGTTCAAATCCAACCAAGCCAATAAGCAGAAGTATGAACTTGGGAAAGTTCATAACCTCTCACATTACTCACATTAAAATGGGTTAATAATAGGACCTGGGAGATTGTATAAGTCTAAATTGCTGCCTGGATGGTGTGGTTCAGTGGTTGAGCATCGACCTATGAACCAGGAGGTCATGGTTTGATTTCCAGTTAGGGCACATGCTCAGGTTGTGGGCTTGATCCCCAGTGTGGGGCCTGGATGTCTTTCTCCTCCTCCTCCTCCTCCCCCTCCTCCTCCTTCCCCTTCTCCTCCTCCTCCTTCTCCTCCTCCTTC
>PVJC01021676.1:0-27922 GCA_004026665.1 Murina feae
GGACAGTCAGGGGCAACCAGGCCAGCAAAGGCGTAGTTGCGGGCAACCAGTATGTCAGGGGGAGCAGTTGGGGGTGACCAGGAAGGTAACGGGGGCAGTTGGGGGTGACCAGGCTGGCAAGGGGGGGGGCAATAAGGGGCAACCAGGCCAGTGGGGGGCAGTTAGGGAAGACCAGGCCAGCAGAAGGGGGCAGTTGGGGGTGACCAGGATGGCAAAGGGGGGCAGTTGGGGGCAAACAAGACAATAGGAGGGGCAGTTAGGGGCAATCAGGCTGGCAGGCAGAGGTGTTTAGGGGTGATCAGGCTGTCAGGGAGGACAGTTAGGGGTGATCAGGCAGGCAGGCAGGTGAGGAACCAGTGGTCCCAAAGGGTCCTGGATTGGAGAGGGTGCAAGCTGGGCTTAGGGGACCCCCATCCACATGCATGAATTTTGTGCACCAGGCCTCTAGTATGGGATGAATGAATGAATGTAAGGCCAGCTCACTGGATGAATGAATTGTTATTATTTTCTATAGTCACTGTCCTCTGCAAAGTTTTCCTAACTTTTCTAGGAATATTTGGCTCCCTCCTTTGGGTTTCCATGGTACTTTGAATTAAAGCACTTTACTTATAGTATTGAAACTATTTGCTTACATATCTATCTTCTTTAAATGACTGTGAGCTCCACAAATGTAGGTATTCTGCCTTTTTTTTCACTTAACTAGAGACACTTCATAGTACTCTGACACATAGTAGATATTCATTGAATAAAATAATAATACTGTGGAAACCTCCTGAATATCTCTCAGCTAATGGGATCTGCTTGTTCAGTGGATCAGGATATTCCACTCAACGGGACCTGTTTTTTCTTCAATATTGGTAATGCATTATTAACTTAATACTCCTTGCTTCCAAGTAAACAAGCATCCTTTTATTTTCAACTGTCATTTCAATATCTCTTTGTTGAACCTACAAATACACTGAAAGGTTTCCTCTAGCCTGGTCCCCACTCACTCTGGCTCATCTCTGTTATCTGCTGTGGTCCTCTGTCTGGAAGTCACACTTCATTCAATTGGTGCACTTGCCTTCTGAGCAGGTGTTATTTCCTTGGGACCCAAGATATGTATGGCACCAGCCTGACAACTCTGAAAGAGCAAATGGTTTCATATGGACCCCCATCCTGGATCATCCAGAAATAATATTTGATGTTTAAGACTAGGAATTTAGGAAGTCAAGACACAGACTAAATGGCAAACACACATTTAAGATCAGGACAGACTGAGAGTCTGAAACAAAGTAAATCTTCAAGTTATGTAAAATTGGTGATAACCAGGGACTAGTGACGTGAGCCTCTTTCTTTGGCAGAGTTTGCTGTAGCTAAGAGTTCTGTATTCTCTGCTTTTTTGTGTGGCCTGACCCAACGGACATGAGTGGCCAAGGAGGTGGTGAAAAGGAATTCTATTGGAAGGTTCTTTGTGTGTGCTGGAGCAAGTCTCACTAGATCAGAGTGATACTGCCATGTGTTTGTTGGGCACACACCACTGGGGTTTATATGTTTCCACTTGATTAAGGCCCACCCTCACCTCCAGGAGGCCTTTCACCCTGCACTTGTGTTATTGTCGGATTCATCCAGTTGTGTCCTACACTGAGAATCCCTGTGATGACTTCTCATTTGTTCTTTAATGGGGCAATTTCTCTATATGTCTGCATCCTGTTGGCCTTGAAAACCTCTTAGTCATTTGGGTAAATCCCAACATTGGCCAATAGCTTGATCTAACTGTCCCCTTCAAACATGGGTTTGCTTAAATTAGAAAAGTCCTTGTCTGTTTTCCTTCTTTAGGTGTTATCTGCAAGTTTCCATGAATAGATTTACCCTCATTTCCTACTCCTAGTACCAGCCTTTGTTATTTACTTACTTACTTACTTATTTGCAGTGTGGTTTTCTAGAAGGCATCTTTACCCTCCTCTGTGATTCTCAAGCAGCTTTACTAAACATTTTGGTGTTCTTGCTTCTTCCAGGAAGCTTCTGCTAACTCCATGTCTGTACTTCCTGGGACTTATCTCAACCTTGCCACTCTGGTTTTCCATGCAAGAAAAGGAACAACACTTTCCCCAGAGCCTCTTCTTGGAAAAAGAACGCACCTTTCTCTAACCAAAGATTTGTGGTTTGTATACCTTTTCTTCAATTCACAATATATAAAACTGATCTATGTTTTTGCTATCTCTCTCATAAACTATACCCTTGTTCATTCCTCTTCCACTTCCAAATCAATAAAGTAAACTTTTTGAGAACAGAGGCCATATATCATTCATCTTTGTTAGGCCCAGCATTTAACACAGTGCCTGACATATGTGAGTAGGTGCACAGTATGCTTATTAAATGAATGAATGAGTGAGGGAATGTATAAATGAAGCAATAAGGATAGGAGCATGAATTTTAAAATCCTGATTAAAGAGTTTTGGATCACTCAGAAGTGGTTTAATGATAATTTAGCTAAGGTTTTTCAAAGTTAATAATTTTCTTTGTCACCAATACTTAGAAAGTGAGGTCTTTTGAAAAAATACAAATATAGAGTTACAAATAATGTTTGCAAAAATAGCATTAGTGACAGTAATATATTCTATTTGGGAATAAGTCCATTAAATAAAAAGATAAATATAATGGTCATATTTATTGATAATCACAAGGATGAATATTGAAGCAGTCATTTTCCCTACAAATATGATTCAAAATTCTATGCCCATTCTATAAAACAAATATAAATTATACTGAAATTAACTAAGAACTTTAATAACTTGGCATAGTGGACTTTGCTATGAAAAAATACAATTCCATCCAAATGGGAATAGGGAATTTAATGTGATAGGTGGGCTTATATCTCTGCCAAAAGACCTTTATACATAGGTTCTGGCAATAGGGAGAAAACATATATACATAATTAAGTAAAAGTTCAAGTTAATAACCTACAAACCATAACCTTCTGGTTTGTAGGTTCATGCTCAACCACTGAGCCACTCCAGCTGAGCAACACAGGGGTATTTAACCAAGCAATGTATAGAGTATGTAGATTTTAAAACTAAAGGAGTTCTTTTTCATTAGTGAAACAAATCACAGCATATAAAAAAAAAGGTTCGTAAGAATAGCTGTCATTAAATTGCACCTTAATTTGGGAAATAGAATTAAACTGACAGACGTTACAATAATCCTCAATGCTGAGTCAGAGAGAAAAAAACCAAAGTACTTCTTGGAATCTGTGACTTCTGCTTTGCCAAGACTGTATTAATGAAGCATTTGGTTTATGGCTGAAGCCAAGTGTGATCTGTGAGACAGAGAGAGCATGTCTTGTTTAGGATGGGGCAACTATCTTAACTGTGCAATGAAAGAAAACCATTGGCTCTGGAGTAGAGGATTGTCTATTAGCAAAACACAAAACTCACCATTTGGCTGCTATATATTATTATTGTAAGCTTTAATAACGTTAAAGTCATATGCAGGTAAAATAACGTTTCACTAGCTTAGTAACTGCAGTCATGCAACATTAAAATAGCTAGAGAACAAAATAAACTGAACAAAATAGAAACAGAGGCATGGATACATGGATCAGACTGACAGCTGTCAGAGGGGCAGGGGGGACTGGATGAAGGAAGATGAAGGGATTAGTCAAAGAACGTATAGGCGTAACCCATAGACACAGACAACAGTATGGTGATGACTAGAAGGAAGGGGGGTAGGGGCTGGGTGGGGGTGGGCAAAGGGGGAGAAAATGGGGACATATGTAATAGTGTCAACAATTAAAAGAAAACCTGGAAAAAATAGCTTCGGCACATTTCAAAAGTAAATGCTACAAGATGAGATCTTGTTAGAGAAAAACCAATAGACAAAGACAAAAATACCTCTCAGATTCTGAGGAATAAAATTGGCAATGAATCATTTTCTCAGAAGCAGAATGATGGCTGTTTGTTCTTTGTGGTTTACAGATATCAGATTGACCTTTGCTATTCTGGAGAGATAGGGAGGAAGAGAGAATCCATCTGTTTATTACCTGCTAGGCAACTGTCAGAAGATTCAGGAATGTGTAAGCTCCATGACATCAAAGACTTGGTGTGTGTGGATTACTGTGTGTCTCCAGCTCTCAGATTCATGCTGGGGCACAGAGGTAGTTGAAATTTACCAAATGTCCGTCTCTGCCACTTCCATTCCTTGGTTAATCCCATGCCAATGCAGTGAGCTCCATCCCAGTAGAATTGAATGATTGTTTTATTCTAATCAATGTGCCAAAATTTCATATAAAGTCATTGTTTAAGTTTCTATGGTTCCGAAAAAGTGTTATGTTACGTATGACACCATTATAGTTAGTGCTTATGGACCAGTTTCTTTCTGAAATCCTGGGATGGTTCCTATGCCTTATTTCTACCTGCAGTTAGGACAGTGAAGTGCATCATGAATTTGTGCCGGCTTTCTTTACACTGATGTCATTGTTACTGCAATCAGTTGGGTCAGACACATGATCTAACTCAAGATGAAAAAAGCTTTGTCACTATTCTTATGAGCTACCTTCTTTCCAATACTATCTTCTTAAATATTTATTCATGTTGCAGGTTTGTGAATTTGTATCTCTCTGCCCAGGACCTAGGCAGCCTGCTGTTTTAAAATCTCAAAGTGTTCAGTGAATATGCATGTATACATTGCTTTTTAACATGTGTTTTTGAGAACTGGGTAGTTTAGAAAAGGGCAAGCTTTTATTAAAGCCAAACAGTGGGTCTTTAGATTTAGGAATCCTATGAGTACTTAGAACAATGTAGATCAAAATTTTGTTCACGAAAAATTGGACAAAGGTGGAGGATTTCCCTTATATAAAAAAAGGCAGGTTAACACTCAAAAAGTTAACTGCCTGGGAAAGCACTCATTAGAAAACATGTAATTTTTCTGTCTTTAGAAGTCACGGGATATACCTACAGAGGCTGTGTAACCTCACGTAGCTCTCTGCATCTCCTCTGAGAGCCTCTTCCAGGTGCTTAACAATCACGATTAATACTTAGAAAGTGCTTGCTCTTGTGGTCAAATGCCTGGTGCTCAGGAAGCACCGGTTCCTCCCTCCCTTCCTTCCCCCGCTGGGGAGAAAAATAGAGGCTTCACCTACTGAAGTGATTTTTTAAAATAACAAAGTAGAGTGCCAATTAGACCAAAGGAAAAGCCATGTTTAAAGAAAAGGGGGCCTGTTTATTGTGGGAGAGAAGGTGTGGTCTTTCAGAGAAGGTTTAAGAGCCATTCTGGACATGTCCATTTCTCATTGGCCTCTGCCAGCAGCCACTGAACACTTGAAATCATTTCTGAAGTTTGTTCTCAGCTCATGAGTTCTTCCCATTGGGGGCAAGTCAGATACTGTGAGTGTTCAGGAAGGGAAAGTCCTGCTCCCTCTCAGAGATCAGACATCTTTCCTTCTTCAGAAATTCCCAAGTGCAGGTATTGGGTGGATTCTAATAGGACCCATGTGAAGCCATTCTCAGATATTAGGATGCTAAGGCTGCATAACAAAATACCACATACAGGAAGCTTAAACAAGAAAAAAGTGGAGGCTGGAAATCCAAGATCAAGGTGCTGGCAGGGTTGGTTTCTCTGAGGCCACTCTCTTTGGCTTGCTTGTAGGTGATCTTTCTCTTGCTACCTCATTATATGGTCTTTTCTCTGTGCACACACATCTCTCTCTGTAGATCCTTATGTCCTCTTCTCACAAGGACACAAGAGCACTGGTCTGATTGGATTCCCACCTCCACCACCTCCCATGGCCTCATTTTACCTTAATCACCTCTTTGAAGATTCTCTAAATCCAGTCACACTAGGAGGTTCTGGGGTTAGAGCTTCAAAATATGGATTTGGTGGGGACATAAATCAGATCATAACACCTTTCCTCCCTCTTTTTAAAAAGAATCTGATTCACACACTTTAATATGGTAGGTACCGTTAGGAAAAAAACTCAACAGACAATAGTAACAAAATGTCATCTCAGAAATCAGAAGAGCTATGTTTGAAGCCAGACTTCACCATCACCCAGCAACTCCCTGAGAAGTATGGAGAGCCCTTCACAACCTTTAAATATTGGCCTTCACTGACATGGGGCATCTGGCCCAGGACTGTAGAGAGTGGGCCCTGTGGTTGGACTGCTTGGTCCAAATTCTAGTATCACTGTCACGAGCTAATTAACTCTGGCCAAGTTACTTCCTTTCTCTATCAGTGTTTTCTGGAAAATGTGAATAATGATAGTGTCTACTTTATAGGCTTGGTGTTTATATTAAAGAAGTCAGCCCCCACTAGAGCCACCTCAGTGAACAATCAATACATGCTATCTACTAATATATTTTGTCTGCCACCATTAGGGCCAGTGTCATAACCTCTTTTCATATGCTCCCTTCCAGGCCTCCCACTCAGGTTAGCACACATCCAATACCCTCTTGACTTTCTTCTGAAGTAGGGTATTTGTTCAGGAATGGTTGCTTTGTGAACCCTCAGTGGCGAGAGAAACTGGAAGTTCTCCCAGCTTAGTGACCAGATCTCATGATGAGACCAAGGGGGCAGTTACTCCTCCAGGAAAGGCATCTGCCTTACGAGGCCCAAACTGCCTGACCAGAGGGGCACAGGATGGAGAGGGAGCATGGGGCCCCTGCAAATTCATCAGCAAAGCCAATGCCACTAGTACCATCTTTGAATACAGACATGAGGATAAACCAACACTAATCCAAAAAGAGAAGCAAAGGTTGCATAGTCAGTGTTTGCTATACCAAGGGAGGCAGCCATCATCACTTAGGTTTTTATGGAAACTGCAAGTTAAACAGAGTAATGGGAAAGCTTTCTGGTTGGAAAAGGGATGGATCCAGGTTTGCCCCGACTGGCAGTTGTGGTCCTGGGGAAATTCTAGGTGACTGGTTAGGGGTACATGTTCGGCTTTCTCTGGTTGGTCCTAAATTGGAAGCAGGGGCAAAAATTAAGGATGAGATCCAGTCCTGCCCTTTGCACACATCAGCTTCTTCTAGTCTTTTTTTTGTTTTTTGTTTTTTTCAGACAGTGGCTGGTTCTGATTTGTCAGGGCAGTTGTAGATATACAGTAGTGTAATTCTTTGCTGAAATCTCTTAGCACCAGGGTTTTATTTAAAAGTTAAAGCCAAAGTAACATTTTGGGCTAAAAGGAAGCAGGTATCCCCCATTTTAGAATTTCAGAAGAAGAAAAAGGCTTTTAGAACTGTCCTAGAGTGAAGATAATATGACTAGATGAGGTGCCATGAGCCCTTGATATGCAAATATACCTCTGAAAAGGCATTTAAATTTGAAGACTGAGAGATTCTTTCTGGCTGCATGATCCTGAATACATTACTGATCTTTCTGAGGTCTCATAAATAAAGGAAAGGCAATGATACTAGCCCTCATTGATTTAGTAGATTTGCAGCCCTCCTGGAGATTTCATGCGTACAAAAAAGTATTCTGAGCCACCCACTATGCTAGCAATGTCTTCATTGTGCAAATTTGTTATTGGCCCAGTTGCCTGCCCTGCAGACTTCTTATCAAATGCCACTAGGCAAGCAAGGGTGGGCATCTCATGTTGGCTTTTAACCTATGGCATCTGCTACTCCTAATTTTAATCATACAGGGCCTACAAAATAAATTTTAAACCTTGGACTGTTATCAAAGCCCTCAGTCTACCCTTGGTCTTCTAAACCAGCCACTACTCCACCCAAACCAATCTGTTCACTGTTCCCTGAACATACCAGATACGGTCCCATCCTGGCTCCCATGGCTTTCTGTTGCCTGGAATCTGTACCTCTCCTCTTCCCTCCCCAACTCACCCTTGGCCCTGCTTTGCTCTAGTTTTCATTCTTGAAAGGTCAGTGCAAGTCTCACCTCCTCCAAGGAGCTTTCTTTCACTGCCTCTGTGAGCCCTCTAGTTCTAAACAACTCTCCCATAGCACACCTAGCTTCCTCATGCTTTTGGTAAATGAGTAATAATAGACATGATGTTTTTGGTTATTATCTAATTACATTGTATTCTGCATCTTCACTGGATAGGAAGCTTCTGTATGGCAGCAATGGTGTTTAATCACCTTTAAAAAATATTTTTTTTATGATTTCAGAGAGGAAGGGAGAGAGAGAGAGAGAGAGAGAGAGAGAGACAGAGAGAGAGAGAGAGAAACATCAATGATGAGAGAGAATCATTAACTGGCTGCCTCCTGCATGCCCACCCTGGGTATTGTGCTCAAAACCCGGACACAAGCCCTAACCAGCAATCAAATTATGGCCATCTTGTACATAGGTCGATGCTCAACCACTGAGCACACTGGCCAGGCAGTGTTTTCTCACTTTTACCCTACTATTGAGGATTATATGTTGTGTGTTTCATGGCTCAATGAGGATCGGTTGAGTGAAATGATGAACAAGATGCCACATTGATTAGTGTGTTAAACATATTGGAAAACCAGAAAGAATATTTCTTGCATGATCTCAATAAATAATTCCTTGAAAGCATTTCAGATCAGGAGGGAGAGCGTTTGGTAGTTTCATCTTTATTATAGCTGCAGCTGCAGTAATTCATGGGGGAAGGAACAGTTTGTAGAATTGTATTCTAAAAGAAGCACAATGACATGCTCAGTGTAGGGTTTCAAGTCTTAGAATACAGATAGGCCAAGCCCAGCTCATTGCTTTTGGGGAGGTGTTGTCAAATAAAGTGGACAGGTGTGTGTGGGGGAGCAGATGAGATTCACCAGGTGCAGGGAAGTCATTTCAAGCAAGAATCCAGCTGGGATGCTATAGCTGATGACAGATTCTGGGCAGAATGGTGTGTGGGGAGTAAGACTGAATAATGAGGAATATAGCCCATCAGCTGAGCCCAGGAGTGGGCGTTGTTGAGAGGCCCAAGGAGGCAAGGAGGCCTCCACCATTGTAGAGCCTGCCAGCTGACCACCCTAAGTTGGGGCTCAGATGCTGGGTTTCAGGTCCTGACAGAGGGCCTGGCAGAATGAGGTAGATCCTGTCCTAGAGAGCTTAGAGTTCTATTTGTGGCTCCAGCATGAGAATAAGATACTATATCTGGGGTAGGGATGGAGGCAATCTTGTGCTCAAGAGTAAGATAAAAACCCAGATACTCCAGGTCCAAATTTAGAGTTGGCCTCTGAAGATGTGAGTAAAGATGACTGTAGATATAAAAAGAAAGGATGTAGAGATTGATGATGCTGTATGGCTGTGATGTAAGAACCAGAGAAGTGTGGTGATTTCAATGTCCAGTCACATTCCTTCTTAGCAGTTGATCTAGGCTTAGAGCTCAGTTCATGTGATGCCCCCAGGCCAATGGTAGAGTGCTTATTTCAGTTTACCAGCGTTATCAGTGGGGTCCTCCGTTTCCATGGTGGTGCCCTGAGGCCAGTTACAGGGGTGTGCTCTGGGAGTGAGCTATTAGAAGAAGGCATTCAATGTGCTCAGATTGCACTTTTCTGTTTATTATTGAGGGATTCTTATATAAATTTAAAAAATATATTTTTATTGATTTCAGAGAGGAAGGGAGAGGGAAAGAGAAACAGGAACATCAATGATGAGAGAGAATCCTTGACTGGCTGCCTCCTGCACCCACACTGGGGATTGAGCCCTCAACCTGGAATGTGCCCTGACTGGGAATCAAACCCTGACCTCCTGGTTCATAGGTCAAAGCTAAACCACTGAGCCACGCTGGCCAGACTTGTGTAAGATTTTGATTGAAAAATTTATAGCTGAAAGCAGTTTGATGGTGAGTTTGACAATGACAGTTACAATTTGTATCCCTCTCTGAAGAGTTGGAGGGTAGAGAAAAATATATGAGCCTGGAGCTCACCGGCATGACAATGTCAAAAAAAAAAATCCATCAGCATAGGAAAAATTCTCCACAAAGGGTGACAGTACAATAGGCAGAAAAAAATTGTGCCATCACCAAGGGATTTTGTAAGGAGCTATGACATTTTAGGTCCTCAGGAAGTTACAATAGTTGTGTCTCCATTGTGATATGACCTTTAGGAAATCAATAAAATTTATTGTACTTCTTCAGGGTCCATTTTATATACTTTGAACTCTAGAGGCCAGAATAAAACCATTTGAGCTAGCTCAAGTAATATATGAGTGTATTATGTTTTGAGAACCCAAATACAAAAAATGCAGAGCATCTCAGTGGAATCAGAAGTCAAGGTTCTTCTTTTTGTTGTGCAAGGGTTTTTATGGCCTCTATGGATCTGCATGTTCCCTTGTCTCAGCTTCTCTTCTCTCTCTCTTTCTCTTTCTTTTACTCATCTATATTCCATAATGACTGGCAGGTCACTTGTATGACATCACATTTGGATTACATTTTCTATGTGAAAATCCTTGGGTCAGATTTTTCAGAGACAGACATTAACTCAGTCTACAGAATGATTTTCTATAAGTGATATCTGTGCTTCAGGTCCAATTAAGTTTGATGGAGGAAGAGATGATGTTATAGGTCATGAGGAAGCGGGCAGTAAGGCTATGGTAGGCTCCTGACCTTGGATGAGGTACAGGTGGGGAGGCAACAGTTGGTTTCTCTACAACAGATTTCCACAAAGACAACAAAGATACAGTACTTTGGGGGGTTCCCCAGGCTGCCACAAACTGTACCATTCATTGCTGTGCATATTTGAGATGATTTTAGAGGCTACCACAGCTCTTACCATTTTAGTAGTCATAGTCCATCAGCAATTCTGAGATACCAGCATTTCCCTAGATGTTCAGTCTTCCAGCTTCATCACAATAGAAACAATATTCCTACAAATGGGGTCTATGTGTCTAGTCAAATGACATTAGCAAGAAGACTTCAGGGGATGTATTCTTTTGGCTTTACATTAGACATAAACTTCCTTGTAGTGGTTGAGAGAATGGGCTCTGGAGTTCTACCAAATGCAGATCCTGGCCTTCTAGGCAATAATCACACAGCCTAGAGCAGGTTAGTTAGCCTCTCCTAGTCTCCATTTCCCATGTGTGAAAACTACATGGTGGAAAAGAAAACATCCTCCAGGGTTTGTGAGGAATATGCCCTGAGAACAATTTTGATCCCTAGAAAGTACTCAGTAAATATTCCCCAGGATTGTCATCATTACTGTTAATTTCCCTTTCACGTCTTATGGACCCAAATGAATTCAAGTCTCCACATCAATGACTTCTCTACCTGCTTCACAGCTCTTGCCCTCACTTCTTCCCTAGATCTTTGCAAGTGCTAAGTGTTAATAAGGGCTTGTTAATCAATTGATTTCATCAGTGTTGTGCTTTATTCTTTGAACTTAAATTATTCTTACAATCAAAGATGGGAAAGAGGATGCATAAGGAGTAGAACTTTGACCTGATTTTGTGCAATTTGATGAGTATAGAGAGCATGTCTTTCAAATCCTCCTTTTAGATAATTTGAATGTATGCCTGTCTCCTGAAGTAAAGAGAAGGCTCCTGATGATTTCTCCAGTTTATTGATCCATGTCAATAAGATCTAAAATTGTCATCCTCTATACTGAAAAAATATGCAATCTGTCCCTTGAGACTTTGCACAAGATCAGAGACTAGAAAACCAAAGGAGATGCTTTAAGCTAGATTCACTCTTGTTCTTCTCTCCTGCAGGAGCCAAGTTGCCCTGATGATCATGAACTTGTCTTCTGAACACTGCAACATCTCAGATTGGCTGAGGCTCGAAGCAACAGTGAAGGCCTCTGTGTACGTGATCACTTTCTCCTTTGCCACATTCATCACGATCATCATCATCGCAATAGTGTCACAGAATTCAAAATTTAGGAAAGAGGTCCGATACATCTTCCTTTGCCACCATCTGCTGTGCATCTCATCCTACTGTGCCCTGGGAATGGTCTTCCAAGGGATGCGGGCCCTGATGGCCAACAGCCCCGTGCTAATGTGTTGGTTGGTGTTTGGGGCCCAGATAAGTTTTGGAGAAGGGATCCTCTTTACTCTGGCCTTGATGGCTGTCAACACTTACCTGGTCATTTGTTGGCCATTGAAATCTCTATCCTTTGTAGATTCAGTTAAGTATAGAATCCTGGCTGGGACTTGGATAATGATTATACTCAAGAATGTTTGCTTATTCATCATAGAGGGCACCAACTCCACTTCAGTTGCTGTTTTAAAATTAGAGCCCCTTTGCCCCGTGATTTTTAATGGTACTCCTGCCAGAGCCATTGGCATGATTTTCTTTCTCCTTCCTCTAGCTATCATTCTTATAAGTTACTCTTTAATATATCAAGAAGGCAAACGTGCTGGCCATTTTAACAGGTCAAATATCAAAGCAAGGAAAACAGTCCTAATTCATTTTTTACAGCTCGCCTTACATGTAATACCAACACTGATATTTATAGGTTTGGGAAAGATGTGTGGAGTGTTTTTCTTTGCTTTAAATCTGGTGCTTTTTGGAGTCTTTTCATTTGGCCAGTGTTTTAACCCTCTGATCTATGGGCTCTGGAATACTGAGCTGCAAAGCAGATTATGTCATTGGATATGCTGTCAACTGTGGTATAGTAGTCATACAATGAGCAGCAGAGGGCAAGTTTAAACAAAAACTCAGCCATTTTGGGTCAATAACCCTAGTCCTAGTGGACCATCAGCTAAGGTGAAGGACTTGCCTTTTACTCAACCTAACATTGGTGCGTTGACTTGATATTGAAAAGAGTATATTAGTAAGTCAAAGCTTCATCTGGCTTACAGACTTTGCTGCTGCATACACTGATCTGTCCTCAGAGAAATCGTTTTATGTCTTTAATTTTAAACCCAGATCAACATTTTGGCAGCATGCCTTCTTGTGTTGCAGTAGTTGAGCAACTTTTGAGAATGCTCCTGTTTTTAGAGTTGAGCAACTTTTGAGAATGCTCCTGTTTTTAGAGACTGAGAAATAGTCCATAGTTGATATGAAGGGAAGAAGTTTGGCTGTTCCCCTTACAATAATTAGGGATAAGTTATAATAGAGCAGCAACAAAATAACAGTGACTTTAAAAAGTTAGAGATTATTATTTTTTTCTTATGTAAACAAATTCTGGAGGTACACAATCCATACCTATGTGGCAAATTGTTCTCAGGGCATATTCTCTTTTCCTTCGACACGATCTGCATACCACCTCATGACTCCAGATGCTGTTAGTGCTGTCATCACACTCTCACTGCAGCCAACAGGAAAGAGCAAGGGGCAAAGAAGGGTCAGTACTCTCCTTCTGAAGACACTTTCTAGGAGTTACAGAAACCATTTTTTCTTACATTTAACTGGCCAAAATTTAGTCATATGGCTTTAAAGGAGAGTGGGGAGAAATTTTAGCTCAGTAGTAGTGCCTTCAACTACCCAGTTAAAAATTAGGGTTCTTAATATTAAGAAAGAAAGGAAGCATGGCTATCAGGAAGCAAAACTATCCCAGGGGTCATTTTCTCAATAAAATAAAGTATAAAGGAATACGATGGATGCATTATGATTGTCACAAAAAACATATTCTGCCTTTCAACATGGTATACAAATACAGCGTTAACTGTTCAGGATTCCAGGAAACTTTGTGTCATGTCAACAGTTCTCAAAGAGAATGGCATCAATAAAGAGAACACTGAACTGGTTTAAATAGAATTAACACGTTATTTAAATCTAAGAAAGTTTGAGGCAGCAGTATGACATAAATTCTTTCAGATAAGTTTATATATGAAATTCCTTTTTTATATTTTATTGATTTTTTTACAGAGAGGAAGGGAGGGGGATTGAGAGTTGGAAACATCAATCAGAGAGAAACATTGATCAGCTGCCTCTTGCACATCCCCCACTGTGGATGTGCCTGCAACCAAGGTTCATGCATGCCCTTGACTGGAATCCAACATGGGACCCTTAAGTCCGCAGGCCGACGCTCTACCCCCTGAGCCAAACCAGTTAGAGCTATATGAAATTTCTTTATATAAGACATCCATCTGTGAATCTGTCAGGATTCATTTCTAGAAACAGGAATTACCACTTTAGGTATTTAAACATAAATGAGCTAATACAGGAATTAGATGCTTACAAAGTCACTGGAAGGGCTGGAGGAGTGGAAGTCAGGGCCACCGTTGATTGATGTCAAGAGTCATCTACTGCAGCTGTGATCTGAAGGTCAAACAGCTGCTTCCACTATGGCCTCTGTTGCCTCATGTCACTCATAGCTCTGTGATTTTGTTTGCCAAAATAAACAGCAACAGGAAGGCATTCCATCCTCCAGTTCTTACTTGATTGCCTCTAATTGGTGGAACATACCTGGCATCCAGACTCTAAGAGCAAAGTAGTCTGGGAAATGTAGTTACCCCAAAAGGAGTGTGATATGAGGATTGAATGAGATCCATTATTAGAATAGTTAGCTTTTATTTACTGGTAACAACAACAACCACAATGACTATGATGACAACAAAGAAAATAGATACTGTGTATTGGGCAACTATTATGCTCCTGACACAATGTAAGCCATTTTATATACACTATGCCAAATCCTCACAGCAATTTTATATGCAGGTATTACTATTCCTGACTTAGAGATGAGAAATGCTGAGGCTTAGAAAAGCCTTGCAGGTGCTTAGGAGGCCAGGACCTTTCCTTTGAGACAGGATTTGGCCCAGGGTGATCATTTCATCATTACTAAGAGCTGGACCAATTGCTGGGGAAATTTGACCCTTGCTGCTTCACTTTGCTTTGGGTGCAGACATCTGGCTTATGGGAAAGAGCCTTTTCTCACCTTTTGCTTTAACCACATTCTCCCATCCTTAGTACCCGCCCCCCATTATTATTTTTTATTTATTTATTTAAGTTCAAAAGCTATTCTTTTTATTTTTATTTAATTCATTGGGGTGACATTGGTTAATAAAATTACATAGGTTTCATGTGTACAATTCTCTAATATGTTATCTGTTTTTGGTATTGTGTGTTCAGCACCCAAAGTCAAGTCTCCTTCTGTCACCATTTATCCCCTCCCCCTTTACTCTCTTCTATTTCCCCTCACCTCCCTTTCCCTCTGGTAATCAGCATACTGTTGTCTGTGTCTATGAGTTTTTGTGTTGTTGTTTTTTTCTTTTGCTTAATCCCTTCACTTTTTCAACTAGTCCCCCAACTCCCCTCCCCTCTGACAACTGTCAATCTATTTCTATTTTGTTTATTAGATTCCACTTACTACTATAAGTGAGATCACATGGTACTTGTCTTTCTCTGGCTGACTTATTTCACTTATCATAATGCTCCCCAGGTTCATCCATGCTGTCGCAAAAGTTAAGATTTCCTTCATTTTTTACTGCCGAGTAGTAATCTATTGTGTAAATGTACCACAGCTTTTTTATCCACTCATTTACTGAGGGGCACTTGATCTGCTTCCAAATCTTGACTCTTGTAAATAACACTGCAATGAACATAGGGGTGAAGACCCCTGTCGTATTTAGATTCTAGTGGCTTCTGTGTCATGTGTAGACTCCACTTTGATTTCAGGTTCTTCTTGTCTTCTCTGTTCAGTCTAAGGCTTCCCTCTTCCTCCAACCCCAACTCTGAGAATTCAAAATATCACACTTCCTTTTTTCCAATGTGCAAGTCTTCTCCAGGGTGAGCACCAGGGCTTATTACCTTTATCTCCCTGGTAGACATCAGGCACTTGACAAAAGATAATACAAAGGACTCATTAGTCTATAAGACATGCCTTTCTACAAACTCCCTCTTCCTAAAACTCAAGCTGTTTGTTGTTGTTGTTGTTTTGTTAATCCTCACCCGAGCATATTTTTACATTGATTTTTAGAGAGAGTGGAAGGGAGAGGAAGAGACAGAGAGAAACATTGATGTGAGAAAGACACATTGATTGGTTGCCTCCTACATGTACCCCAACCAGGGTGGGGAAACTTGTGACCATGGTACATGCCCTGATCGGAATCAAACCCAGGGCCCTTCAGTCTGCCAGCTGATGCTCTATCTACTAAGCCAAACCAGGTAGGCTTGTCTCTTTGTTTTTGTTGAAATTTTAAGCAATCTGAGATTGGGAGAAAATCTCAAAAAATTACCAAGCTTAACTCAGTTTTTTTTTTAATTCTTAAAACTTAAGCTCTATTTTCTGATATCAAAAGGTAACTTTATTGATAACATTATTTGAGTATCAGAATTGTAGTTTTTATTTTTAAAAAAAATTATTAATTTTAAAGCAATTTTTAAAAATTGAGAATCATATATAATAAAAGAGAAACACGCAAATTAGCTATCCCTCTGCTGTGCTCAAGCAATGCCCACCAGGCAATCAGAGTGACTATGCAAATTAACCCGACAAAGATGGCAATTAATTTGCATATGCAGGTGTCAAGCACCCCAGGAGGTGATGGTGGCTGCAGCTACAGGCTCCTCGGCCCATTTGCAGGCCAGGAGGCAAGGCCTGCTGTGCCAAGCCACACCTGCGGGATCCCAGAACCTTGCCAGCAGAGAGCAGAGCAAGAGAAAAGCAGGCAGAGAGTGGAAGGTTTGGAGGACTTGGCAGAGCAGGAGACTGATGGACATAGAGCAGAGCGAGAGAGAAGGTGGCTTGGAAGGCATGACTCCCTCTGTCACCCCAGATTCCTCATTACAGCTGTGGAAAGTTACAGCAGGGAGGAGGAAGTCCCACCCCCACAGAATCAGCCAGAATCAGCCTTTGGTCAGCCAACTCTCAGCGGCCTGATAGCCAAGACTCTCATTCACCTGCATTTCAGACTACAGCAGTAGAGAGGAGGGACTATGTCTAAAGAACAACTGTTGATACAACGTAGCTCTGTAGCCGAGAGATGCCAGTGTTATGGACAGAAAATGTCTGCAGAGCAGTGTGTGTCTGATCTTGAAAGAAGGTGGTGCCTGTGACAATGTTTCTGACCACCAGCTACTGGAAAAATGTTGCTCTGATGCCGAAAAACACCAGCATTATTGACAGAAAATGTCTAAAGACCAACGTGCCTTTGAAGTTGAAAGAAGGTGGTGGCGACAACAGAATATGTCTAGAGAACAGTCATCAACAAGTACTACCAATACTGGTAGGAACTGCCTTCTCAGTGAAAATGGAGTACATGAGGATGCAAGTCTCAAACATAGTTGTGGTGAAATGACTGATGTGAATTTTGCTTATCACTAAATTTCTCTGATGAAGAACCATCCAATGGGAAATTTACTCGATGTTGTAGCAAAGGGAAAGTCTGTCGAAATGATATACATTTTCCAGATTACCCAGCATATTTAAAAAGATTAATGACAAACCAAGATTCTAACAGTAAAAATTTCATGGAAAATATTCATTCCATAAATAGTTCTTTTGCTTTTGTTTCCATGGGTACAAATATTGCATCGCCATCAGGATATGAGCCATATTGTTTTAGAATACATGGACAAGTTTATCACCATTCTTGGAAGTTTGTTCAATTCTACATTTTGGATGCAGCTGAAGTGACAAATAAAAGATTAGCAATGCCATAAAACCAGGACTGCTCAGAAAGACTCATGATCAACATCGGTGACCTCATGCAGGAAATAAATGAATTAACAAAATCGTACAAGATGCTACATGAGGTAGGAAAGGAAGCCCGATCTGAAGCTGCAGCAAAAGGTATTGCTCCCACGGAGATAACAATGGCGATTAAATACAGTCGTAACAGTGACCCAGGTAGATATAATTATTCCCATGTAACCAAGGTTGCTGTCATATTCAGAAACGAAAGATGGAGAACCTTCTATTGAAAGGGACTTGCTCATTCATTGTAAACCAGATCCCAATAATCCAAATGCCACTAAAATGAAACAAATCAATATCCTGTTTCCTACATTAGATGCAATTATGTATCCTATTCTTTTTCCACATGGTGAAAAAGGCTGGGAAACAGGTATTACATTAAGACTCAGAGACAACAGTGTAGTCGACAATGATACTAGACAAAATGTAAGGACACGAGTCACACAAATGCAGTATTATGGATTTCATCTCTCTGTGCGGGACACATTCAATCCTATTTTAAATGCAGGAAAATTAACTCAACAGTTTGTCGTGGATTCATATTCACAAATGGAGGCCAATCAAATAAATTTCATCAAAGCAAATCAATCAAAGTTGAGAGTTGAAAAATATAGTGGTTTGATAGATTATCTCAAATCTAGATCTGAAAATGACAATGTGCCAGTTAGTAAAATGATGATACTTCCATTATCTTTTGAGGGTAGTCCCAGAAATATGCAGCAGCGATATCAGGATGCTATGGCAATTGTAACGAAGTATGACAAGCCTTATTTATTAATAACTGTGCCTTGCAACCCCAAATGGGCAGATATTGCAAACAATTTATAATGCTGGCAAAAAGTTGAAAGCAGACCTGAATTGGTAGCCAGAGTTTTTAATATTAGGCTGAATGCTCTTTTAAATGATATCTGTAAATTCCATTTATTTGGCAAAATAATAGCTGAAATTCATTGAATTTCAGAAATGCAGACTGCCTCACACTCATATATTATTGATATTAGATAGTGAGTCCAAATTATATTTCTCTAATTAATTCCCTTCCAATGTGCCAAAATTTCGTGCACCAGGCTAGTGTATAGTATAAAATTCAAAAGGTTCAAAATTATATTTACTGAAAAGTAAGTCTCCTCCCCATTTTTCCAGGGTTCCAGTTCTCTCTCTCTCTCTCTCTCTCTCTCTCTCAAACATATTTTATTGATTTTTTACAGAGAGGAAGGGAGAGGGATAGAGTTAGAAACATCTATGAGAGAGAAACATTGATTAGCTGCCTCCTGCACACTCCGCACTGAGGATGTGCCTGCAACCAAGGTACATGCCCTTGACCAGAATCGAACCCAAGACCCTTGAGTCTGCAGGTTGACGCTCTATCCACTGAGCCAAACCGGTTAGGGCTCTCTCTCTTTTTTAAAAATAAGTTTTTATCGATTTTTAAGAGAGAGGAAGTGGGAGACAGAAACATTGAAGAGAAACACCAACATCCGTGGACTCTGTCTCCTACACACACCCTGCTGGAGATGGAGCATGAGACCCAGGCATATGCCCTGATTTGGAGTTAAAGCAGCGACCTTTTGGTGCCTGGTTCAATGTTCAACCACTGAGCCACACCAGCCGGGCTCCGGTTCTCTTTTGACAGTCAACAACTGTTACTGATTTCCTGTGTTTTCCTCAAGTAGTTATCTCAAATCTATAGATCTAGATCTATAAACTATTGAGAATTTCTCATTTGTGATGTAATTTTGGTTTTGATATTCTGAACTTGGATTGAGAAGTTGTTTAAATTTGATATTTAGAATAATTAATAATTTATGTCATGAATGACATCAGCAATAATTTATGTTCTGATGTGAAAATCCTTTGTACCCCTAGAGAACCATAAACTTGGGCAAGATGCAGAAGAGAAGGGGAGAGACGAAGAGGGAGCTAAAGTTACTGGCAATTAGTTGCAAATTCTTTTAAAATGTTATTTTCCCTCATAGAAATGGTGCAATGATATTGAATTTAAAGTCAGAAAGGGTTTGGGAGAAATGTTCAGAGAAGACATATCTCTAAAAAAATAAGTCACCTAAGGAAAAAAAAATGAATTATCTCAACATTTCTAAGTTTTTTTTAAAACATTTTATCCACTCTATTTGCAACTATTATCACTGTACGAAACTATTTCTGGCTTTTATGTAGATATGCCATATAAATGCATGTTGACTAACTAAGAATGAACTTGGGCAAAATCCCTAAAAGCAAGAACAGAAAAGTAGTTCATAGTATCCATCCTAAGGAAATGTTGAATGAATCCAGGCTATTGTTTAGAGAACACTGCTCATACACCCTGGCCAGAGAAGGGAAAGGAGGCCAGAGTGTTCTTAGGATCCTGTGGGAAGGATCTGGCCTTGGGGTTGTTGGAAAAGGCTTCATACCAAAGGGGAGGGGCTGTCAGCAGAAGGAGGCTGGAGATTACCATTGGCTGCAGAGGCTGAAAATGGGATGAGAAGTAGCTAGCCAGAGAGGCTCACTTTGACCGAGGTCCTCACACCATGGTATAGAAGAGAAATAATCAGCATTGAGAATCTGTTCCACCCAGAAGATGCAAACATTATTATTACATCTGCCTTCAGCAAGGATGATCTTTCCTGCTCCTTCTATCTCCTCCCAGCCTTCATCTCTCTAACCCTGGAGGAGTCACAGGCAATCTGGGGTAGAGTGCAGTGATTAGAAACTTTAATTCCATCTGCAATCTTAAATCCCCTTTATAATGTAGCTTAATATATCCATAGATTCCAGAGATTAGGTCCTCTTTGTGGGAAAGGGGGTGTTATTCTGCTTATCATGTTTGATGGAATGAGATTGTTCTTTGGAGCTGAAAATAACCAAAGGACTTTTTAAAATTTGAGACAAGACAAAATACAAATCTAAACCACAATGAGATAACACCTCACACCCATTCAGATGGCTACATATGTATATATATTCGGAAGATATATATATCCCCCAGCAAAATAGCAAGTTGAAGAGGATGTGAAGAAATTGGAACCTTTGTAAGGCTGTAAACTGGTGCAATTGCTAAGAAAACAGTATGACATTTCCTACAAAAAATAAAAATAGAACTACTGTATAATCTCGGATTCCCATTTCTGAGTATATATCCAAAAGAATTGCAAGCAGAGTCTAGATGAGATATTTGTATATACATGTTCATAGCAGCATGATTCACAATAGTCAAGAGGTAAAAGCACCCCAAATTATCAACGGATGAATACATAAACAAAATGTGGTTTATTTTTACAATAGACTATTATTCAGCCTTCAAAAGGAATGAAATCCTATCACGGTCTACTTGAATGAAACTTGAGGACTTTATGCTAAGTGAAATAAGCAAGTCTCGCAAAAACAAATGCTGTCTGACTCCACTTATATAAGGTATCTAAAGTAGGCCAATTCATAGAAACAAAAAATAGGATGGTGGTCACCAAAAACTGAGGGGAGAGGAAAAATGGGAGTTGTTTAATGGCTAATTTCAGATGAACACTTTTTTCAGATGAAAATGTTCTGGAGATCTGCTTCACAACAATGTAAATATCCTATATAATAAAAAGGTTAATATGCAAATTGTCTCCTTGACTGGGAGATCTACTGGGAATTTGACCAGGGGGTGGGGCTGGCTGGCCAACTGCCCTCCACCCCTCCCCCCCAGCCAGCCAGGCCTGATAGCCCAGAACAGGATGGGCTGGCCAGACCCCACCCATGCACAAATTCTAGTATTTAACATGATTGAGCTATACACTTAAAAATGGTTGAGATGTCATATGCTATGTAGGGGTTTTTTTGTTGTTGTTTTTTTTGTCACAATTTAAAAAGAGCAAGAGACAAAAGTATGGGATTCAAGATCTCACCCAAGTTTTTATTGGAGGACGGGTAAACCTGAATCTACAAATGTGATTTGAATGGACTTGGGGGAAAGAATAAAGTTGTTTTCTACTCACATCCTATCATGTTCTGCTATTTCAATGTTGTGGCTAGCAAGGCCAGTATTCATTATTAAGGTTTGTTAAATGAGGTCATATGGGTGGGGCCCTAATCTAATCTGACAGCAGAGGGAGACATCAGGGATGAACATGCACAGAGGAAAAACCATGTGAGGATACAGCCAGAAGGCAGTCAGTAAGCCAGGAAGCGAGAGCTCTTACCAGAAACCAATTCTTTCAATACGTCTAGCCTCCAGAATTGTGAGAAATAAACTTAGGTTGTTTAAACCACCCAGTCTGTGATATTTTGTTAAGATAATCCTGGCAAGCTAATAACACCGGTTTTCTGAGTCTCACTTTTTTCATTTAGTACAGTGCTCTTGGGGCTCATCCATGTTGTTGCATGTATCAACAGTTCGTTATTTTTTATTGTTGAGTAGTATCCCATTGCATGAATGTACTATAGGTTGTTTAATAATACACCTGTTGATGGACATTTGAGCTATTTCCAGCTTTTGACCATTACAAATAAAGCTACTATGAACATCCTGTGTAGGTCTTTGCACGGACTTATATGTTTTTCATTTTACTACCTAGGAGAGGGTTGCTGGATCAAACGATAAGCATATGTTTAATTTTATAAAACTACCAGACTATTTTTCAATATGACTGTACCATTTTGCATTTCCATTAGCCATGTATGAGATTTCTAGTTGCTCAGCATCTTTGCCTACTCATGATATTGTTAGTCTTTTAAATTTTAGCTGTGGCAATAGGTATGCAATGCTGCCTCATTGGGGCTTTCCTAGGTATTTTCCTGATGACTACTGATGTTGAACATTTTTTTATGTGCTTTATTTTCCATCTGTCTATCTTTTTTGAGGAAGTTTCTATTTAAATCTTCTGTTTCCCCCCCTTAAAAACAATTTTGGGTCTTCTGATTTCTGAATTATTGAGTTATAAGATTTAATATATATATTCTGGATTCAAGTCCTTCATCAGATATGTGTTTTGAAGATATTTTCTTCTGGTCTTGGCTTGGTTCTTTAAATTTTATTTTCTTAAAATTATCTTCAAAAAACAGATGAATTTTAATGAAGTTTAATTTATCCAAAAATTTCCCTTGCAGTTTATGTTTTTTATGTCTGTTAACAAAAAAACCCAATGAAACCTGTAGAGAATTTTGTGAGTTTATTTGAGCCAAACTGTCGACATATGCCAGGAAGCAGAACCTCAATGAATTGAGATAATGCTCTAGAGAATGGCAGAGTTACATTTGTATTTATACATTGCAATCAAAGGAGGAACATAGGTGGGTTACATGAAATTCATTGGTGGTAGGTTAAGGAGGTAGGATAAAGCAAAGCAAGGAAATCTCTGGGATTGGATAAAAAGTAAAATGATGGACACATACTTAGGTGGGTGCAGGAACAATTAACATGATAATGAAGGAACTTGTGGTATCTGTCCTGGTGCCCAGCACATTTGGTTGTGCCCCAGGGGCTTCAGAAATAGGAAAGTTACAAGTTACCCAGACATTTCAAAAATACGTTAGCTTAGAGGCAAAAAGACAAATGCTCAGTAAAGATCAAAGGTGATTTCTGTCAGGGAAAACACTGGCCCAGGATGTGGCCACCCACCATAACCTGTTTGTAGATAAATATCTACTTTTCAGACCATCTTTTGAGGTTACTTTAGGTCTCTGAGTTTGCAAGACTGCCATGCAGGCCTCTACTGAGCTTCTTAGGCTAGCATGTGGCTTCTTTTGTTCACACATCCCCCTTTTGGTCATAAATCCATCTAAAGGATGCATTGATGACCAACTTTTTGTTTGGATAATGGAGTCCCAATTTCAATGGCCAACGGTTTTGAGCCCAACTTTCAATGTCCAATAGTTTCTTTTGTGTACATCTCAGCAATGATATCAGTTCCGGATGGTGAACAAATGGTGACAATGTAGGTCCGACCTTTTTGGTGTGGTCTTGGGCAACCTGCAACGACACATAGTTGCTGACTGCTAGCGTGGCAATAGCAAAGCATTGTCAGCTTCTTCCATTCTTGGATATAATTCCTCGGTTGCAGGAAACCTCATGGTCTTGGAGTTATTTTCTGAAAAATATATAAACATATTCTTGACCAAAAGTTAATAAAGGAATCTTTTCTATAAATTTTCTTGGGATCCTTTTTAGTTTTTGCCCAAATGATTTTCCTTTGGCTTATTTGATACCATGTATGTTTTTCATGGGTGTCTTGCTGTTAGCATTATAAATGAAGATTAATTTTCAAAGTGAAAAATCTTTTCTACAGGATATTTTTCCTTACATGGTATTCTTCCACTATCCCCCCTTTTTGATTTAATTATTAGGAGGCTTTGGAAAATTTTTATAATGTAGTCTAGATAACTTTAAATTTTTAATTTTTTTTACAAAAATATGACTGCTTTAGGTTCATGGCATGTTAAGCAATTTTTCCATGAAATGAGCTACCAATAAATTGTGGTTGACACTTTAGAAACAGCTTTTTGTACCATTAAATTTTCTTAAATATTTATTTCAAATTAAACTTGACTACTATTTTTACAGTCAAATTTAATACTTTTACAACAATTTTAGTTTACACTGTAAATATTAATGGAAAGGATTATTTTGCATCCTTGAGAATGCCCTGAGCATTTCTTGGTGTTAGGCTGGATTTAGATATAGCAGTTGCTGTCAGCCAAGTCTCTGTATGTTGCCTAGGTCCCACTCTGAGCTGGGCATGGGAAGCAGGAAGCAGCTATGGGGACAGGAGACCTCCCTCAGAAGGGGCGAATGTTCAAGCCCATGCATTGTTGGGGGGTGAGGATCTGTGCCCCGCTTCTGTTGACCCCCAAGTTCTCTCCTGATGGCCGCTTGTGGCTGTGCCTGTCTTAGGTTGTTCCTTCCCTGAGGACTCTTACTCGTCATTGGCTAACTAGCCATCCTCTGGGGCCAAGCAGGGTGATGTGAGGTTCATTTCTGTCTCCTTGGTAGCCTATGCCCCTGTGGCCTCCATGCCCAGCAACTGCCTTGGGATCCCCTTGCCTGCTGGTGGAGCTCCGGCATTGTTCACATATCTTGGGGAACCCAGGTTTAGACAGATCCATGGTACCAGCCACCTTAAGGCTTCAACTTCAGCATGAACAGAGAGTTCAGGCAACAGCTGTGGCAAAAAGAGCAAGAGAGACCATTAAAGAATGCTCAAGTGCCTTCTCAGGGAGCCTTTCACACGGTGGAAGGGATTAAGTCCTTTCATGTCCTTATTAAATTGTTGACAAACATTCAAAGAATTAGTTTGTAAGTTTGTTTGGGATAAATGTACAATATGCTGTTGTAAAATGTCAAAAAGTATTAATGACATTGTAGAATAATATCATGTAAGGATGTTCTTTTGCTCTAGGCAATGGCAATTCAATTTTAACTGGCTAGCAATTTTTTTTTATAGACAAGGCCTTACTTCCTTGCCCCACCCAAGTTCTTACTGGATACTATATTAGGTTGGGATCAGCCCATGTAAGGGTTCTTACCCATGAAGGATCAGGAGTATAAGTCTGAAATACTTCCCCATTTGGCCCAGGTAATGTTACCATACAGACAATTACTGCTAGCAGGGCAAAAAGGACTTCTCAGGCCTCAGGTGTCCCCAGGTGGTCTCCAGGCTGTTTGTTATCTGGCCAGTTTCTCTTTTGGATCCTTGTTGCAGCTAAATATTGGGAAGATTCTCTAGGAATATACAAGCATACCCTCTGCCAAAGGTTTATAATGGAACGGGTGCCTTCCATTGTTAGGCTGGAGGGGGGTCCAAGGCTGTTACATGTCTCTGTCAGCTTCCCCGGAATTCCTAACAGACCAGCTGCTGGACAGGTGGCAATAGACCTGTAGGCTGTGAGGAACTCCCACAACTTGTGCTCCCCTGTCCTCACTGAACAGCTGCATAAAAAAGGCGCTCCTTGCTCCCTTCCAGTGTGAATCCATAGGTCTGACCCCTAGATCTGTGGGTTTTGCCTGGGAGCACAGAATAAATGACCTTCCTTCAATCTTCCTGACTCTCTGACTCAGTTTCCTCCTGCGCCGTGAACCTCACATCTATAAACCAGATTCAGCGTCCTTCCAATTAACTAGACCATTTTTTTTTGTTTGTTTTATTCTGACACTAATGTAGCTCCATAGGTGTCTTTCTATTGAGAAGGCAAACCCCTGTTTTGTAAAAACTGCTATTTGGAATTCTCTTCTGTTCCTCTTATTCAAAAAGATAACTTTGCTTTCTAACCTGTCTTAGTCTGCTCGAATAATGAGGACAATAAACTTAGCTGTCTGACCTTGTAGGCCAGAGACTAGATATGCCCATACTCTCAATGCCATTCCAGGTGCATTTTTTAAAAATTGGATAGAATTGTATAGTTTTCAAGGCTAGCAGCGAGATAACCACTAACTGCACAGAGGGCTGGCTCCTTAATAAAAAGGGAAGTTCTGCTTGTAGGCTTGTTTAAAATTTGAAATAATTTTCTCTACGTCCACTGCGGTGAATAAAGTGTAACTCCAAACTCTCCTGCATTGTTTGATTATTCCGGTTCTCTGTAACACCATTAGTATTCCAAGTGAAAAAATCAATTTTAAAGTAACAATTTTAAAATAGTTTAGGCTTACTTGTCCCTAGTTTAAAGAAGGCAGGGTTCTTTAGATGACTTTAGACAAATAGTGTATAAATGCCAGAGGTTTGAAGTCATTTTAAATCAAGATATATTTAAATAAAAACATTGCTATTAATTTTGGTAGAATTTCCTTATGCAATTAAATATATTGTGTTGGTCCAATTTAGTTATCTCCTTTTTTGGGAGAAGGAATAAATTATTTTGTACAATCTCAGGGCCCTTTGAGATGCACAAAGTTCGTCCTTCAATTACATTTTTTTGAAATGTTACATTTGGAAAAACTATCAAACATATATATCTAATTTAAAATTATTAAGACTCAAAACAGTTACTTTGTATTTAGTTTTGACCATGGAATTAAATACTTTCGATTTGCCATTAAATTTTTCATGAATGTCAGAAAAAAAACTGGGAGAAACACATTTATTGCTATTGATAAATCAAATTTAATGTCTGATATTATTTATTCTATTCTGTACCTTTAAAGAATATTTTTACTTATAAACCTTTTTTAAGAAAAATGAGCTTCCACCGTCAGCTCTTGTTGAGTTGACTGTTTAAAACATTGATCTATCACATAACTTGAATTATGAGACTGTGATTAAAGTTTGAATAGTTAAAATTAAGTATCTTCATAAGAAAAACACAATAAATAAATTCACCACTTCATTCTTTTGTCTCATCTTGTTTCTGTAGTAAAACTTCGTCTTAAAACTTTACCCCTGAGATTCTATTCTGCTTCAGTAAGCAAACATTTCCTGTTGTGATTGGCAAATTCAGAGGGAGGGGCAGCCCCACCTTTCCAAGATGGCATTCCCCCATGAGAGCCATGTGCAATGTGGCTTGTAGGGCAGCTGCTCAACCCCCCTTTCAGATATAGGAGATAATTACCTTATATTACATGACTTAAGGAGACAAAAAGCAGACAATAAACATTAAAACAGCACATTTTTAACTTTTATACTGTAGATATAAGGGAAAAATTTAGATTAAAACCTTTATCTAGGATGAAGGAGTGAGGTTTTTTTGTTTTGTTTTGTTTTTTTGCTGGGAGCCTGAAGAATTTAAAATGCAAATTAACCAAATTCCTGTCCTGAGGGTTAAGTTCTATAACATCAAACAAAAACATAAAAGAATGCCTTCTGAAACTTTTAATTCCTTTAGCATACAGTTGTTTAATAATTTCTAAACCCAAGTTTAAGAATTTTTATACCTCCAATTAAGTGATAACCTTTTCTTTAAAAATAATCTCTGTAAATGTGACAAGTCAAAATTCTAATTCTTCTGCAATTAGCCTGGCTGACAAAGACGTTCCCACCATACTTACAGATCTGGATTTTGTAGCTGGCCGTGCTTTTGCATGCAGTGAATTTTCCCTTCGCTCTAGAAGAAAAATATCTTCTTACACGTCCCATGTGGATCATGGTTCTTGCTTCAGTAGCCTTTTTTAGATCAGAGACAGTCTCCAAAATTTTTTATTAACTTCTTGTAGGAAAGATATTTTATCCAATCCTCTCCTAGAGGCCTCTAATTTCCAATCAAGATAAGCTTCTCATTTATTTAATTATAGAGCCAGCTTTTCTAATTGAGCATGCAAAAAAAAAAAATTGGGGGTTTCAAAAGTTCCCCACTTTGACCATTTCATGTTGGTATCATTTTATTTTTATTTATTTTTTTCTTTTTTTAAATTATTACATAAAGTTTTACAAAGATTAGTACATATATCTCTTTTTCCCCCCTGCCCTTACCCCAGCCTCCCCTACCCCCCAGTGTTTTGTGTCCATTGGTTATGCTTAAATGCATGCACCAAAGTCCCTTGG
>PVJC01021677.1:0-16306 GCA_004026665.1 Murina feae
AAATTTAAAAAAAAAAAAAAGGCTACATACTGTATGTATGATTCCATTTATATGACCCAGTGCACGAAATTCTTGCCTGGGGGGCAGGGAGGAGGGAGGAGTGGGGCATCCTCAGCCCATCCTGCACCCCCTCACAATCCGGGATTGCTGGCTCCTAACCGCTCGTCTGCCTGCCTGCCTGCCTGCCTCATGGCCCCTAACCACTCTGCCTGCCTGCCTCATCAATCCTAACCTCTTGCCTGCCTGCGTGCCTGATTCGCCCCTAACTGCTCACCTGGCTGCCTGATCGCCCATAACTGCCTCTGCCTCGGCCCCTACCACTGTGGCTTTGTCTGGAAGGTTGTTTGGCTGTCCAGTCTAATTAGCACATTACACTTTTATTATTATAGATTCTGAAAGAGTCAAAACTACAGCAACAGAGAACAGATCACTGGATGCCAGGCACTGAGGCTACGGGAGGGCTTAACTTCAAAGGGATGATGGTTCCTAGGAATTTTGGGGGGTGATAGAATTGTTCTGAATTTCAAATGTGGTGTGGTTACACAACTATATGCATTTGTCAAACTCAGATTTCAGCATACACAATTTAAATAAATTTTTTTAAAAATTAAATATTATGCATACTTACAACCCTCCCCTAATAGTACTAAAAGTATACATGTATGGCACATTTTATATACATTACAATTAAAAAGTTATTCAAAATTTTAAACTTGCTAAATTTATCCTCCTATATAATAAAAGGGTAATATGTAAATTGACCCTAACAGCAGAACAACTGGGAATGACTGGTCACTATGACACACACTGACCACCAGGGGCAGATGCTCAATGCAGGAGTTGCCCCCTGGTGGTCAGTGCGCTCCCACAGGGAGAGCTCTGCTTAGCCACAAGCCAGGCTGATGACTACCAGCACAGCGGTGGAGGCGGGAGAGGCTCCAAGAGCAGCACTAAGGCTGTACAACTGCAGCTTAGGCCTGCTCCCCACTGGCAAGTGGACATCCCCAAGGGCTCCCGGGTTGCCAGAGGGGACAGGCCAGGCTGAGGGACTTCCCAAGTGCACAAATTTTTGCACCGGGCCTCTAGTTTTTATATGTTAAACCCAGTACTACACTATTATACCAACTTACAGACCCAAAGGTAGTCTAATTAGGAAACTTTAAAATCACTGTCTATATAGAACTACTATCAGACCAGTCAACCACACAAATGAGCATAATCATTTCCCCATACCAACTCTACATATTAATCTTTTTACTTTTACTGATTTTTAGAGAGAGGAAGGGAGGGGGGAGTGAGAGAAACAATGATTTGTTGTTCCACTTATTTATGCATTCATTGGTTGATTCTTATGTGTCTAGACAGGGATCAAACCTGTAACCTTGGTGTCCGGAGGACTAGATATTATTCTTTTTAATCTCCTACTTCAGGAGAAAAAACATGTCATCAGACAGAAATCCCATCAACTGTTTACCATCAAACCTAAAACATCTACATCTAAACTCTCCATCTTCCTGGTTTTACAACAGCAACACACAACCTAAAACTTCTCTCCCCAGCAGTGGATCAGAGCTTTGCTACACAATGTGGGATTTTCAAACGAACAGTTTCAGCCTTACCTGATCGCACAATAGAAATGCAGAATATCAGGCACCACACCAGACCAACTAAATCACAATTTGCAGCTTAACAAGATCCCCCAGGTGACTCACATTATGCATATTAAAGTTTTAAAAGCACCGCTCCTGACAAGAGCCAATTCTCTCCAAGTTTTTTGTTGTTGTAATTTTTATTTTTATTTTTCAGAATTCTTACACTATGGATTATGCATTTTTTCTCCTATCACTTTGACCTTTAAAAGAAAAAGCCCACACTCCCATCAATACCCAACTTCTCAAAAAAGTTTTTCCCATTCTGTCTCCATTTCTTTACTTTCTACTTACTCCTCAACCCATTCAGATCTGTCCCTCATCACCATTCCACTCCGAGTCCTCATTAGGATCAATGATCTTGAGAATGTTGCTAAATCCAAAGGACACCTTTTAGTCTTCAACCCTACTTGACTCACCATATTCAACACAATTGTCCTTTCTCTTCTTGGACCATTTCTTTCCTGTGCTGGCATGTAAATTAATGATGCAAAAGCTAACAATAATAATAAAAGCATAATATGCTAATTAGACCAGGGACGTGTCCTTCTGGACAAAGCTGGGACTGTGAGGGAAGCCTGGGTCCAGCTGCTGACAGGCACCTAGGGGAAGGCCTACTCTTGCACAAATTTCATGTATCAGGCCTCTGGTGGTGGATAAAACTGTTGGTGAATCAAAGCAGTGGCCCTAAACTTCAAGCTTTGGCAAGAATATTTTTAAAAACCAACTTTACTATAGAATAACCTTGGTGAAGCAAAAGAAATCATAAACTTCATTAATCACAACCTTGAAGACATTTTTTTATTAAGGAAATGGGACGGAAGTATCAAGTACATCTGCATACCAAAGAATGATGGTTGTGTCAAAGAAAAGTATTTGTACAACCTTTAGAGAGCCCACTTTTTTCATGCAACATCATTTTTACTTGAAAGAACTTCAAACTGTGGTTATGTAGACTTGGATATCTGGCAAACATTTTCTCAAGAATTAATGAAGTTAAGCCTTCCATTTCAAGGAAAACAATTTTACAATTTATTTGTTGCCATTGATAATATCCAAGTATTCAAGCAAAAATTATAATTTTTTTAAATATATTTTATTCATTTTTCACAGAAATGAAGAGAGAGTTAGAAACATCGATGAGAGAGAAACATCGATCAGCTGCCTCCTGCACACTCCCCACTGGGGATGTGCCCGCAACCAAGGTACATGCCCTTGACCAGAATTGAATGAAACTGGGACCCTTGAGCCCGCAGGCTGAGGTTCTATCCACTGAGCCAAACCGGTCAGGGCCAAAAATTATAATTTGGGGAAACTTGTGTCTGCCACTGTGACACTGACAGCTCCCCAATATTTAAGGATTCTGATGAAATCAGTAGTCATATCAGCAAATGTGTTTTTGATATTTTGGATGACATATGTCAATTTAGGATATCTGCATAACTCAGTAGACCAGTATTTTTCACATGACCAGTAAGTATATGACTTTACAAACTGAAACATGTATAAGACAGACCAATAGATTTTAATGTAACAGTATGAAAAGTTCATTGATATGATTTCAGAATCTACATTCTAACTCTTAAACTATTTGCCCAGTTTTGGTATGATATCAAAGGAGAATATCCATTGATATAAAAAAATCGTTACAACATTCCTCCTTTTTTTCCAACTACATCTATAGAGGATGGTTTTTTCATATATTTTAATCAAAACAACATAATGCAACAGATTGAATGCAGAAGCAGATATGAGAATCCAGCCAAATCCAAACTCATGACCTCAGCCCCTCAAAACATGGTCCTCTGTTCCAGTGTTCTCTCTCACTGAATGGCATCATCCGTTGTAACCTGAATCACCCACGTTACCTCCTTTTTCACTCTCATATTCAACAAGTCCTATTTTATCTCCTAAATGTGTCTCCAATCTATCCACTTATTTATACTTTTATTACAGCAATCCTTTCTCTGGCTCATAACCTACCAAGTCTACAAGCATTTGCCCTCAACTATCTAAACTAATAAAAGCGTAATATTAAAATTAACCGTTTCTTCGGGACGGCCTAAGCCACGCCCACCAGCCAATCAGAGTGACTGTATGCATATTAGCCCAGCCAAGATGGCAGAGGCCGCAGCCCTGGGCTCCGCCATCTTGGGAGCCTGGGTCCTGGGAAGGTATCTGGCGCCCTGGGCCGCCAGATGCCTTCCCCGGCAGAGAAGCCTTCCGGGGAAGCGGGGACCAGCCTGGCGGGACCCCGTTGCCCCCTGCTGGGAAGCCTATGGGGTGGCCAGCACCACTCCATTGCTTCCCAGGCAATGGCCCAGAGGGTCAGTGGGAGCTGTGGCCAGCCTGAAAACTGCCCTTGGCCCCTCATCCAGGCTTGCCACACCCCCTGGGGTGAGGATCTCCACTGGGGAGCTTGACCAGCCTGCAAACAGACATTGGCCCTTCACCCAGGCTGGCCAGGCACACCAGCAGGTGGCCATCCCCAGAGGGGTCCCAAGCTGTGAGAGGGGACAGGCCAGGCTGAGGGACCCTCCTCCCCCACCACCCCAGTGCACAAATTTTTGTGCACCGGGCCCCTAGTTCTCCATAAAGCAGGTTATGGTTTTAAAAGAAAAATTTAATCACACCTCTTTCATTGTACTTCCCATCGCCTTGAGACAAAACCAAAAGTTTTAGCATACACAAAAGACTCCATCTGATATTGACCCTACCTCAACCCAGCTCTCCAGCAACTTTTTCTTGCCCCAGTCACATTAGCTTTTTCCAAGTTCCTCAGCTGAGGATTATTAATTACTCACTCAGTAATTCATCTTCAATAAGTATTCATTCAAAAACGAAGGCAATTAAAAATGGGTTATCAATTTAATAATACAGTATTTATTCCCACTTCAAAGATATTAAAATAATTATATCAAGTTTTACATCGACATCTCAAATATTTTCTATTAACTACCTCAGAATGGTATTAAAACAGCATTCAGAAGAAAAACATGGCATTAATGGCTATTCTATTGAATTCTTTTATATTTTTGCATAAATTCTACATTTTTTTAAAATTTATTTTTATTGTATTTTTTTTTAATTTTTTAAAAAATTATTATTACATAAAGCTTTACAAAGAATAGTACATATATCTCTTTTTCCCCCTGCCCTTCCACCCGCCTTCCCTACCACCCAGTATTTTGTGTCCATTGGTTATGCTGAAATGCATACACAAAAGTCCCATGTCTGATCTGTTACCCCCTCCCCCAACGTCCCTGTCCTTGTTGCTGTAATAAATTCTACATTTTAACCTCTGAGTAAAACTGTTTGAACTTTCCAAACTTCATAATCTGTTTCTACTATTCCAAAAAGTATGCCATATGGGTAACATCCAATTTATGCCCTCCAAACTGAAGTTTACAAGGCAATGATTTGCTGCAACAAAACATGTCATGTGACTTAATACTTATAAAAATTGGCAATTATAAACATATGCTCATTATCTAAATTTTCATATCGATTTCTAGTTAATTTCTTGGTACAGGAATAGTTACCTTTAAGTATCTGTATTTTAGCAGTTCATAACGTATTTTGAAAATCAATCAACCAAGCTATGGTTAAAAAAGTATTCCCACTCTAACTGGTTTGGCTCAGAGGATAGAGCGTCAGCCTGCAGACTGAAAGGTCCCATTCCAGTCCAGGGCATGTACCTTGGTTGCCGGCACATCCCCAGTGGGAAGTGTGCAGGAGGCAGCTGATTGATGTTTCTCTCCCATCCATGTTTCTAACTCTCTGTCCCTCTCCTTTCCTCTCTATAAAAAATCAATAAAATATATTTTAAAAAAGTATTCCCTACTTATCCCTATTCATTCAACAAACATATATTTGTGTCATCACAATTATTATTACTCTACTTACTACAAAGTAAAGTGTAAATGCAAAACTGTTTAAAAGATAGCTTTAAAATTCTAAACAAACTGAAGTCAGCAAATAGTTGAAAACAGATGTCACTACAGCAACCCCAAAGAAAGACGATGAAGTGATGTACTTACGTTTCAAAACATCGATCCACGTTGTCAGACATCAAAAGCAGCATGCATAGCTGTTCAAGTGCTATTAGTTGCATGTCCCTTTCATCTCCCTGTCCCATCTGTAGCCATTCCAGCAATGTGTCTGGATCCACATCTGCCATGTTTTTTTTTTTTTAAGCCTCTTTGCTTAAATTAAAAAAGTAAAGGGGAAAAATTCCTTTAAATGTCCAGGATTGATCAGCTGGGGTTTAAAATTTTTTCCTTTGCATCAGTTGGAACCAAATTTTCATGGTGTCCTCCTAGAAATTAGAAAAGACTCGTAAGTTATGTTTTTTTAACACAGTGCTTAGTGCACATAGTGCATAGTGCTTTCAACTTTCCTTATTGCTCAGATTTAACGTTTATATCATACTAAATAAAAAACCAGTTTTGCATAAGAGTATAAGCTGATTAGGTTTCGGCTTAACTGGAAACCAGAGCTCTTTGTCAAAGTCAAACAAGCTTCGGATCCCACTACTGCTATCACTAACGTGGGTGCCAAGAGGCAAAGAACACCTTACTAAAGGTTCTTTTTTTTTTTTTTTCCAGCAAACCTCTCCTCCCCACCCCCCACCCCCCACCTCAAACTGATCTTCAGATAAGGGTTAGTAGAGTCGGACTCTAAGCACTTTGAACCATTACCCTCAACAAATTAAGTCTCTGCTTTAAAATTACCTCTCCATTCACAAATTCCGCTGACTTCCCAATTTACTCACTACCATTCCTAAGATGTCCAAATACAAACGATAATTAGGTACAAGATGTATCTACGAACACAGACTTGGTTAGGAATGTTGGCAGCCCTGTCAAATGTCCTTAAAAGTTTAAAAAGAAACGCTACAAGTAAATACAATGGACTAAAACCTTACGGTCAGAAATACAGGCCGATCCAAGGACCTCTTTGCCCACAGAATGGAGCAGTTGGTTAAAACACACACCCCACCCCCAGCTCCGAAAGGAAAGTCATCCCCAAAGCTCGTACGCGCCCTCATGGAGGGCGGCTCTGGGTCCCACGTAACCCGGCGCGGCAGGTGTGTGAAGCCAGAGGCGGGCCCGCCTGGGCCCCCTTCGGCGGAGACGAGCAGGGATGGCCGACCCAGCGCCCCGAACCCCGCCAAGTTGGCCCCCGTGACTCGGCGGGGAGCCCTGAGGAGACGCACCAAGCCTCCGCGCCCGAGACGAGGCCCCAGACAGGACGGCGCGTCCCGGGGAGCGGCGCCCAGAGCTCCCGAGGCCTGGCGGCTCGTCCCCGGCGTGGCCGGGCAACGAAGCCTTCTGAAGGGCAAGGCGGAGGAGGGGGGCGGCTCGGGCTCGGGCAAGCCGGGCTCCGCCGCCGGAGAGAAACAAAGGGGCGAAGCGGGTGAGTCGGCAGGAGCCCCGCCGACCTCCCCAGGGGCCGGGGTCTCGCTCCTGGCCGCCGCCCGGCTTCCGGATCTCGGCCTCGAAGCCTCGCCCTTCCGACCGCCCCAGGCGCTCCCGCTTCCCTTTCCCTCCAGCGCTCACCCGGCCTCGGAGTCCCAAACCGCTCCGGTCCAGCTCCAGGCAGGCAGGCCGCGAGCAGAGCCAGGCCAGGCCGCGGCCCTCGAGTGGCCAGGAAGCCGCAGGTCGAGCCGGGGAAGGCGGCACAGGAAACGCCGCGCCTCGCCCCGCCCCTTCCTCCGCGGGGTCCGGGTGACAGGGAAGGGAGAGGTTCCCCCGACCCGCGAAAGGCAGCGCACGTCCCGGCCCCGCACGCGGCTCTTCAGGCCCGCAGCTCAGAGGCACGCGCGACGCTGCCGGCGACGGCGGGGGGAGGCCGCGTCCATCGCGATGCCGGAGGGGGAAGGGAGGGTCGGGCGAGAGCTGGGCGGGGAGGCGGGCGAGCTCGGTGGGGGCGGAGCCAGTCGGCTCCGGTTCCAGCGTCCCGCTGGCCGCCACGTGGGGCGCTGTGGAGGCCGCTCGGCCAGCCGCGCAGAGGCGCCCCCAGGCCGGAGGCTTCGCGGTCCCGCCTGGGCGCTCGGGCCTCCCGGGGCCTTGACTCCCAGGGCCTGTCCGCCGTCTCTCGACTGTCGTACGTCCTGACGCCCTTCCGCTTCGCTGTCAGGGCGAGCGCGCTCCCCGCGCCGCGGCCGCCGTGCACGCGAGCCCAGCTGCTGCCGCGCGGCGCCCGCACCCCGCTAGCTCGGGCAGGGGCTCCGCGCCGCACAGCCAGGCTGCGGCCCGGCCTCCGCTGCCGCCGCCCGCCTGCCGCCTGCCGCCTCCCGCCGCAGGCCCGCGCTCCACCGCTCGCTCCTCCTCGCGCGCGGAAGTGCTCCGGGGAAGGAAGAGCGGCTCCCTCCGGCCCCTGGAGGCAAGAGGCCCCGCAGCCCACCAGACAGAACACCCTTCACCGCCACCCTGGGAAGTACATGCCGGGTATCACCTCCATCGCACAGAAGTGAGAACCGAGGGTCCGACACGCGTAAATTCAGGCCCGCGGGCGTCCTGCGGAGCTCGGTGTCGGGTCCGCCGCTGGGGATTCCCGACGCGTGTTCTTTCACACGCTTTGGAAATAAAACGCGTCCTGCTTACAGCACATGCTTGGAAAAATACTTGGGATGTGATTAATCGGCAATGTGACTAAAGCTATCTCTTTTAAAATAAAGAAATGAACCCCTGGGTTTGTGAGAGAAGTAAACATATGTCCCGTCTTTTTCATCTTTTTGGACAAAAATGAATATTACATGATAGCTTTGAGGCGTTGCTCCTGTAAGAAGTCAGAGACGCTGCTTCCGAGGTTGAAGAAGCAGTGTTTTGGGATGGTCCCTGTTTCTCCCGCGGTGGTGTTAACATGGATCTACACAGTGTTAATACAATATACAACCTTGCCTCCTCCCCCTCCCCAATGAGGTCAAATTTACAGTGATAATTTTTTCTTTTTTGGCTAAATATTTATTGTTGAAAGGAAAAGGGGGAAAAAAGAAACGTTATCGCCCTACCTGGTTTGCCTTCGGTGGGTAGAGCGCCAGCCTTCCGACTGAAGGGTCCCAGTTTCGGTTCGAGTCAAGGACACATGCCCGGGTTGTGGGCCAGATCCCCACTGGGGGGCGTGCAGGAGGCAGCCAGCCCATGGTTCTCTCTCAGCAATGATGTTTCTCTCTCCCACTCCTTCCTCTCTAGAATCAATAAAAATATTTTTTAAAAAGAAACCTTATCAAAAAGGTGATGTGACTTCTATTGTGATTTTTATTATAATAATATTTTAAATTAAAATATCAAGTCCCAGGACAAGAGCACTAAAGAAAATGAATAAAGCCTTGAGGAAAACAAGACCCAGATGAAAGCAACTGACCATACTTAAAAGTTTCTCCCAAGAAACTAGGATATGTTTACAAGCTAATATTTTACCTTAAATGTCAAAATTTAAGAATAATAAATATTGAGAATGACTATGTGCCAGGCACAGTGTCACAGACTTCGTCTTTAATGAACTATAAAAGTCTAGGGAAAGGTAGATGTCAATACACTTCCTGTGTCTACCTCTATGATGGTACTTACCCCATAATATTGTCAGGTACAATGGGAACATCAAGGAGGTGATGGCATCTCAGAAGGCTTCCAAAAGGATGTGTGGTGGAGATCTCACATGTTGAATTGGAGCTGCCCAGACCTTAGGTCCTAAGGCTTAGGAAGACCTAAGCCTGTACAAAGGCATAGAGATGTGAAGAGAGCTCCTCTTGGGTGAGCAGAGGGAACAGGCTACCTGTTGACCCCACTTCCTTGAAGGATCTTCAGTAGACACACCATGACTGGGATCCACTCACAAGATCAAAAGGGAAGGGGAAAAAATTGAATCTTTACAGAATGGCCATATTTGTATCTAAGATTTTAAATATATTTTATTAATTTTTACAGAGAGAAAAGGAGAGGGATACTTAGAAACATCGATCAGCTGCCTCCTGCTCACCCCCTACTGGGATGTGCCCACAACTAAGGTACATGCCCTTGACCAGAATTGAACCTGGGACCCTTCAGTCTGCAGGCTGACGCTCTACCCACTGAACCAAACTGGCTAGGGCTGTATCTAAGATTTTAAAGAAAATCTTGGCAAATGTCTTCAAGAAATTCACGTATTTCAACTATGATATCCCAATAATAACATTTGGGGAAGTTGGTGAAGGAGATATATATATATCTTCTATCTAATAAAAGCATAATATTAAAATTGACCATTTCTTCAGGGTGCCTAAGCCACACCCACCAGCCAATCAGAGCAACTGTATGCAAATTAGCCCAGCCAAGATGTCAGAGGCCGCAGCCCCGGAGAAGCCGCACACTGGAGTCCAGCAGGGCAGATGAAGACCTCTGCCTTGGGAGCCAGAGGGCGGGAGGAGCGAGCTGGCCAGTGGCTGCAGTAGGGGGCAGGAGGAATGAGCCGGCCAGTGGCCGCAGCCGCAGGTGGCAGGAGCGAGGAGCCCCGAGGCTGCGGCCTGGAATCAATAATCATGGGGCACACACATGGAGGCTAAGCCTCCATGTGTGTGCTCCACCATGGAATCCAGGTGGCAGCCGGGGGCAGGAGGAGTGAGCCGCCCCTGTCCGGAGGCTTCAGCCTGGAAATTGATCGATCAAAGCCGAGGGGCGGGACCAGCCAGCTGGCTGGAGCAGAAGCCGAGGGGCAGGACCAGCCAGCTGGCCGGAGGCTGCAGCCTGGAAAGCGATTGGAAAGCAATCGCTTTCCATCCGATCACTTTTCAGGTGGAAGCTGAGGGGAGCCAGGAGATGGAGAGAAGGGCAGGGGGCAGGGCGGAGGGAGCAGCAGCCAGGGAGAGTAACCAGGGTGGGGGGAAGTAACCAGGTGGGGGAGGGGTGGAATAGGATGGAGGAAAAACTTTATAAAAGAGTCAGTGGACCACAGAGTTAAAAAAAGAGGATGTATGAGTGAACTGTAGGGCCTATAATGAAAACCAAGTATAGTTGTGTACTGGGGACAGATTTTAAAAGAAATCAGAAAAGAAAAAAAGATAAATGATTTTGGATAATTAGGCAGGTAGATAGATAAGTATTAAAATAGTGGCAGTAAGTAGAGAAGAATGTATGGCAAAGGTAGGATGAGAGAAAAAGAGAGAGGGAAGAAAAGTTATAAAGGGGGAGCTGGTAGAGCTTAAAAGGAGAATGGGAAGAAGGAAGGAATGGGGGAGGGAGTAAAGAAAATAATTAAGGTGGGAAGGAAGGAAAAGGGAGGGTGGGCAGGGGTAAAGATAAAGGAAAAAAGGAATGTGGGAAGGGAAGGAGGGTAGTAAAAAAAATGGGAAGAATGATGATGGAACAGAAGTAGGAAATAAGGAGGAAAGAAAAGTTTATAAATGATGAGTCAGTAGGAAAAGTGTTACATAAAGGAGAAAAATTGTGTGAGAGGAAGAAGCCAATAAGGAAGTCAAATACAATTGTGCGTGAAGGGGATAAGATTAAAAAAGAAAGTTAATAGAGGTGACCAGGCCGGCAGGGGAGGGCAGTTAGGGGGATCAGGCAGGCAGGCAGACAGAGTGGTTAGGGCAGGCAGGCAGGTTAGCTGTTGAGAACCAGAGGTCCTGGATTGTGAGAGTCCCCAAGAACTCCATATTGGAGAGGGTGCAGGTCGGGCCGAGGGACCGCCTCCCCACCCCCCCGACCCCCGTGCACGAATTTCGTGCACTGGGCCCCTAGTATGAGTGTGTGTGTGTGTATGTATGTGTGTGTGTGTGTACATATATATGTATATGTTTATGTATATATGTATATATATATATATATAATCTTTTCATTTTTGGCAAGTTTTTATATCTCTAAATTTATTTTAAAATTAAAAGTTAAAAAAACAAAACAGTAAGTTTAGCTTGAGATGTCTAATTCTTATTAATGCTTCTTCTATAAATCACTCTTCTAAAAATTCAAAATGATGTATTTAAAAATGAATTCTAGAATTTGGACAATTTTTTATAAGATTCACAATATCCACCATATATTGCTTGACTTTGAAGACAAAAACCAAATAACAGTTGTAAAAATTGTATGCTTTATGTTCCTAGTTAATTGTTTTTGCTCCAAAGTTAAAAACCCTTCTATAATTTTCTATAACTCTTTGTAAACATCTGTACCCTTTGTCTTGAGGAAAATTATCCTCTCCAATAAATAAAAATATTGTTAATCTTTATTAGCATACTTGGGTGTATATTAATTACTTATAAGCTTAATTAAAAGAAAAGTAGGATCTGATTTACATAAATGTATTCAACAGAAAACTTTCAAGACCTTAACTTCCGTAAAGAGTTATATCTTCCTTTTTTTATTTTCTTTTAAGAATGATATCTTAGTACATATTTCAAAGTGTGTATTAGTGGAAAAAAACCTGTATAATGATTGGATAAATTTGAAGTTTTCCCTTCTGGATATATGCTATCAAGGAATTATTGTTAATTGTTTTTATCTATGATAACTGTATAATGGTTTTATTTTCTGAAAAAGAGTCTTCATCACTTAGAGCAGTATTCTAAATTACCGTATTTACAGATGAAATTATATGACAAGTAGAATTTGCTCAAAATAATTTGAGGAAATAATGGGTATAGTATAGATGAAATACAATTGGCCATGATTGAATCTGGGTCATAGGAACATGGCAGTTCATTATAGCAGTATCTATATTTTTGTGTCATTTGAATGTCCCATAAAAAGTGGTTTTTAAAGAATATATGGGAGATCTGGGAGAATATAGGAAGCAAAAGGAAGACATACTGTTTTTTGAGGCAACCTAATATGTTTCTTAATTTTAAATTATGTAATAATTGAACCTAATATCTATGCAAAGAGAGATTGCTATAATTATTTGAGCTTTTTAAAAACTAGGGGCCCGGTGCACAAAAATTTGTGCACTCGGTGCAGGGGGAGGGTCCCTTAGCCTGGCCTGTGCCCTCTCGCAGTCTGGGACCCCTCAGGAGATGTCCACCTGCTGGCGTGCCTGGCCAGCCTGAGTGAGGAGCTGATGGCTGTTTACAGGCTGGCCAAGCCCCCCAGTGTGCACCCTCACCCCATTGGGGTGTGGCAAGCCTGGGTGATGGGCTGAGGGCCATTTTCAGGCTGCCCACAGCCCTTTCAGGTTTTGGGTCCCTACTGGGATGCCTGGGCAGCCTGGGTGAGGAGCTGATGGCCGTTTTCAGGCTGCCCACAGTCCCTTCAGGGTTCGAGTCCCTACTAGGGTACCAGGCCAGCCTGGGTGAGGGGTTGAGAGCTGTTTTCAGACTGCCCACCGCTCCCATTGACCCAAGGTCCCAGTGAGGCTAGCTGGAATCAGGTTTTTGGGATTTATTTGTCTTCTATAATTGAAACACTGTTGCTTAAGCCGAGGCCTAAGCAGGTAACAAAGCCTCTTGTTTGCTTCAGCTCCGTGGCTTCTATAATTGAAACAATGTTGCCTTAGTAGAGGCCTAGCCACTTAGGCAGGCAGTTGCAACAGAAACCTCCTGCTTGCTCTAGCCCTATGGCTGCTGGCCTCCATCTTGACTTGGTTAATTTGCATACAGCTACTCTGATTGGCTGGTGGGCGTGGCTTGGCTGGGGGCATGGCTTAGGTGTCTCAGAGTGATGGCCAATTTGCATATTACTCTTTTATTAGATTAGATTTTTTTTTTTTTAATTTCAGAGAGGAAGGGAGAGGGAAAGAGAGAGAAACATCAATAATGAGAGAGAATCATGGATTGGCTGCCTCCTGCATGTCCCCTACTGGGGATCGAACCCAAAATCTGGATATGTGCCCTTAACCAGAATCAAATCTGGGACCCTTAAGTCTGCATGCCGATGCTATATCCACTGAGCCAAACTGGCTAGGGCTATTTGAGCTTTTTAAAACTCAAAATAGTTTAACTGTATCCCTATAATTTTTGTTATATAATAAAGAGGTAGTTTAGGGGGAAATGAAAAGAAAGGTTATCTTTAAAATTAACCTACAAACACTTATACAGAACTTACAGGTAGCCTCTTAAATGCTTCACAGTCACAATTCACTTAATCCTCCTAACAAACCTACAATGGAGATAATGTTATTACCACCTACTTACAGATGGGGAAATTATTGTGCCCAGATTTCAAAATCCCCAAAGTCCACCAAGGAGCCAAGCCAAGTCTGATGCAAAAGCAAAGAGCCTTTATTTGAGCTAGCTCAAGCTCAGTCTCCCACACTCACTGACACAGCGGCAGGACTGAGGGAGAGAGAGAGAGAGAGAGAGAGAGAGAGAGAGAGAGAGAGAGAGAAAGAGAGAGTGCCAGGAGAGAACAAAGAATTTATAGGGGGGGTTTAGGTTGTGGGCATGAGGAGTGCTCTTGACCCCCTGGCGATTGGTCAGGGGGTCGGGTCAGGGGTCCGGTTACACAGGGGAACTCAGGTCAGTTGCCTAATTTGGACTGAGTCCATTTCTCTGCATTCTCATTGGCAGGTTTGGGCAACTGTTACGTTCATGCGGCTTTCCTCAGAAAGGGGTCAGGCAGGATACATAGTTACACAAGATGGAGAATACAGAACAAAGGAGTAATTAACAAAGGAACAGTTTGGAGTTCGTCTTGCACTGCCCTTTCAGAAATCAAAGCCTGTAGAGTTGAAATAACCTGAACAAGGTCACAGAGCTGGAAACAATAGAGTGGGCTTTGAATCCAGAGTCTAACTGCAGAAGCTCCTGATGATAAAGAAATATGACTTGAAGAATCAAGCCTATAGAAATGATAGTATGAGGGCAGAAAAATGAATACACTAGAATGTGTATTGCATAATTTTATATTTATTAAATATTGGAAACAGCCTGCATGTTCCATCAATAGCAAAATGAACAAATTTGTACATGATCTAATTTGGGCAGAGGTTAAAAAGAAAACTGACTTAGAAAAAGTATAAATTTAAAAAAAATATATCATTCATTGATTTGAGAGAGAGAAGCATCAATTGTTCCACTTACTTATGCATTCATTAGTTGATTCTTGTATGTGCCCCAACCTAGGATCAAACTGACAACTTTGGCACATCAGGATGACGCACCAACCAACTGAGCTACCTACCCTGCCAGGGCCAAAAAATTAAAAATATTTTAAACTAAAATAGAAAGTTGCAGAATCATAAGCTCATTAAGATCTCTATATAGTTTGAGAAGTGTAAAAGAATATACATCAAACTATTAACTGATTTTTCTCTGAAAAGTAGATTAGAAGAAAAGGAATAACAGAGAGTACTTTTTGATTTAAAAATTTTTAATGTAATGCTTATAAACAATTGGGAAAATTCTGATAGAGTAACAGGAAAAATAATAATTAATAAAAAAATTACCTTTTGATAACATTTTATGGCCCTGTGGACAAAAGGGGCCACTTGCGAACCTGACAAGCTCAGGGAAGGAAGGCTTTCAAGACAGTCTTGTAAACTCAAAGACCTAAAGTAACCACAAAAGAAGGTCTGAAATTAAACTTTAATTAAAAGCAGTTATGGTGGGTAGTTGTCTCCTAGGCTGGTATCTTCATTGACAAGATCAACCTTTACCTTAACTGAGCCTATCTTTTTGCACGTATCTAAACTAATAAAAGCGAAATATTAAAATTAACCGTTTCTCCGAGACAGGGTAAGCCACGCCCACCAGCCAATCAGAGCGGCTGTATGCAAATTAGCCCAGCCAACATGGCAGCCACCACTCACGGACCTGAGTAAACAGCCATTTCCATTGCGGCAGAAGCGAAAGTGAAGCTGCGCCCCTCAGCTCAGCTCTGATTAAACTGCCTCTAGCAGTTTTGAAACACTGTAACAATCAGAATCCTCCAGAGCTGAAGGAAAGAGCAGCTCTGGCCTAACCAGTAAAAGTAACAATTGTTTCATTATAGACGCTGCGAGGTGAAGCAGAGGAGGCTTCGGTAGTAGTTAGAAGGCTGCCTTAAAGGAACAGTGTATCAATTATAGAAGATAAATAACCCAGGCCTTCAAGGAACAGTATCAATTATAGGCGATAAATCACAAAAACCTGCGTCTAGCCAGCCTTGCTGGGACGTTGGGTCAATGGGAGCTGTGGGCAGCCTTAAAGCCCCTCACCCAGGCTGGTCAGGCACGCCAGCAGGTGGGCATCCCCCGAGGGGTCCCAGACTGCGAGAGGGCACAGGCCAGGCTGAGGGACCTCCCGAGTGCACAGAGCGGCCGCAGGGCGGGACAGCGCAGGACCCAGGACCCGTGATGGGAAAGAGGCAGCAGTGTTGGAGGGCACCGGGAAGCGGGTAAGAGGCGGCAGGGGGGGTGTCTCGGCCTGCTTGGTGGCTGCCCAGGCCCTTTGCGGGGCATCGTGGAGCGGGAAAGCAAGGCTGCAGGGGCCGGGGTCCTGCTTGGCAGCTCCCCAGACCCCTTGGCGGCACCAGGAAGTGGGAAAGGAAGGCAGCAGGGGACAGGTGAGTGGGAAAGAGTTGGCGGCCTGCTTGGCGGCTTCCCAGGTCCCTTCCGGGGATCAGGGAGCAGGAAAAGGCTGGCCTGACCACAAGGCAGGGTTTTCCCTGCTTTCTGGTGGCTGGAGGAAGATGGGCAGTAGGCAAGCTTGGGAGGCAGGCCGCCCGCAGCCCTGGTCAGAGCTCAAAAAAGAGAACAACATG
>PVJC01021677.1:16406-28111 GCA_004026665.1 Murina feae
TGATGGGGCTGGGGGCAGGTCCCCAGTGATGACACACACACATACACACACACACACACACACAAAAGGCGCCTGGCAGACTGGGGCCATCATAGGACATCCACTGAGGGGTCCCAGACTGTGAGAGGGCACAGGTCGGGCTGAGGGACTCCCTCCACCCCGAGTGCACAAATTTTTGTGCACCGGGCCCCTAGTAATAACATATCCTTGAAATGTCTGGGTAACTTGTAACTTCCCTTTTTCTGGACCCCTTGGGGCACAACCTAATGTGCCTGGGTGCCAGGACAGATACCACAAATTCCTTCATTGTTATCATGTTAATTGTTCCTGCACCCACCTAAGTATGTGTCTATCATTTTACTTTTTATCCAATCCCAGGGGTTCCTCCCTCCTTCCCCCTCCCCAGCTTTGTTTTCTCTGGCCTCTCTAGTCTATCACCAATGGATTTCATGTAACCCACCTACTCTCTTCCACTGATTGCAATGTTTAAATATACATGTAACCCTCCATTCTCAATCCATTGAGGTTCTGCTTCCAAGCAACTGTCAATAGTTTGGCTCAAATAAACTCACAAAAATTCTTTATAGGTTTCAGTGTCTTTATGTTAACAGCCCTTTTTCTAGACATAAATATAAACATATAAAATAATATATATTCCAGATTGTGATCATATTACTAAACAATACAAAGTTAATATAACATTAAACAAGTCTTAAGCCCTTTTCTTGGGCTTCTTATATCATCAAAGTCTAAAATTCATCTACCTGCGTGCCTTTCCCTTCTCCCTTTTCCCCCCACAGGCATGAATCTCCTAAATTCTAGGGGAGTCTGTGAAATTTGCAACCAGGGGGGCAATGGGCCGAGGTAGCTCATCCCAGGGCTAACCCCCTGAACCTATCCCCAAGGTTCCTTTTTCTCTGATTTTCCAATGAGCTAACAGCAGCCCTCAACTTGGTTCACTTCTTTCCTATGACATTTCTAGACAGCCAAAGCAGCCCCACCTAGTCTCTCTCCTGTTGTTTTTTTTTTCTATCCTAGGCCCTTGTTTCACTGTCCCTAACTTTAATAAACATACTCTCAGATAAAAATTTTAAAAATTCATCTACCTATCACTGTTCTAACTCATGGGGTATTAAAGGAGTTGTGTTTTAATCCCTTTTATCAGCTAACTAAAGAAGCCTCAGGGCTAGGCTTTAATCACCTGAGGCAGGAAAACTAGCTGCTTTGCTTTATTCCTGAGGATTGACCTTTCACTCTTAGAGATCAGTGTGTCTGGTGTAGCAGAGTTAAAGAGGCAAGCAGTTATTCAAGCAAAGCTTCTTAGAAGAAAAATCTACCTAGGTCATTCATGACAAAATTACTTTTAATTCTCTGAAGGTGCAATGCTTAGATTATTTGAATTCTTATTTATAAGACCTAGGAAGGTAAATCGGCTCTTAATATAAACTTGGAGACCAATAACGTTTGATTGACTAGGCAAATGCCAATGGTTTAATAACACCAACAGAGTTATATGTGTACTAGAAGCCCGGTGAATGAAAATTTGTGCACTAGACGTGGGGGTGGGGGGTCCCTCAGCCCAGCCTCGGGGGATGTCCACCTGCCAGCTTAGGCCTGTTCCCCAGGGACCAGGCCTAAGCTGGCAGTCAGACATCCTTCTGGCAGCCTGGTAGCCCTCAGGAGATGTCTGACTGCGGCAGTGGGGATGTCCCGAGCACTGCCGAGGAGGCGGGAGAGGCTCCTGCCACCGCCCTTGCATCAGTCTGCCTGTGGTTAAGCGGAGTTCGCCCTGTGGGAACACACTGACCATCATTGAGCATCTGCATTGAGCATCTGCCCCTGGTGGTCAGTACGCATCATAGTGACTGGTTGTTTCTGGTCATTCTGCCATTAGGATCGATTTGCATATTATCCTTTTATTATGTAGGATTAGGGGCCTGGTGCACAAAATTCGTGCACTGGGGGGAGGTGTGGGTCCCTCAGCCCAGCCTGCCCCGACTCACAGTCCAGAACCCCTCAGTGGATGTCCTATGATGGTCCCAGTCTGGCAGGCGTCTTTTGTGTGTGTGTGTTGCCACTGGGGGCCTGCCCCCAGCCACATCTGAGGCTCACAGCAGTCATCCTGTGTGTGTTTATCTGCTGGGGACCTGCCCCCAGGCACACCATGGAGACTTGGAGCAGGCACCCCCCTGTGTTGATCTCTCAGACTCTTGCCCTCCCCTGCATGTTTTTATCTTTTTTGAGCTGTGGCCAGGGCTGGGTGCTGCCTGCCTGCCAAGCCTGCCTACTGCCCATCTTCCTCCAGCTACCAGACAGCTGGGAAAACCCTGCCTGTTCACTGCCTCGTGGTCAGGTCAGCCTTTCCCCGCTCCCTGCTCCCCATAAGGGGACTGGGGAGCTGGCCAAGCAGGCGGTGGGCGCCCAGGGGCCTCGCCGTGGGCCTGGGCCGCCTTTCTCTCCCTCTCCTGGGTCCCCTTGCAGGGATCAGGGAGAAGAAAGGCAGCTTGGGCCTGAGGCGAGCCAGCCGGTGCCTGCCATCTTGGCTGGGTTAATTTGCATACAGCCACTCTGATTGGCTGGTGGACGTGGCTTAGGTGTGCCGAAGAAATGGTCAATTTCAATATTATGCTTTTATTAGAGTAGATTATTAATCTAGAGAGTAAGGCAGGGAGTGACTTGACCAAGGAAATTAGCTACCTAGCTTTGTAGAAAATGTTATATGTACCAATTTTTCTTTGAAAACCATCATGACTGTATGATTTCATGTTTTTTGTTATACAGCTTATTCAGATTTATATTCAATCTTCTGCTGTGTAATCATATATATTATATATAACAAAAAGCTAATATGCTAATTAGATGGAACAACCAAATGACCTTCTGGATGATCTTCAGGATGAAGCCAGGGCTGGGAGGGCCGGCCGAGGCTGGGAGGGCCAGCTGGGGCTATGAGAGCTGAGTCTCTTGTAAGAATTTTGTGAGTCAGACCTCTAGTACATATATAAAGATTATATATACACAAATGTGTGTATATCATATATATAAACTTTTAATGACAGCTTTTTAAAAATATAATTCACACCATGAGATTTATTCTTTTAAAAGGTTCAGTTCAGTAGTTTTTACTATATTCACAATGTTGTACATGAGTTAACACTATCTAATTCAATAACATTTTAATCACCCTGCAAAAGAAAACCCATATCCATTAGCAGGGATTCCATATTCTCACCAACCCCCATCCCTGGAAACCACTAATCTACTTTCTATCTCTATGGATTTGCCAACTCTTGATATAAATGGTATCATATAAATAATATCAGCCTCAATTTGTTGTTCCACTTACCTATGATTTCATTGGTTGAGTCCTGCATATGCCCTTTCTGGGGACTGAACCCAAAACCTTGGCATATCAGGACAATGCTCTAAGCAACTGAGCTAACCAGCCAGGGCACAATTTTTGTTTTAAAGTCTATTTACTATAGCTATTCCAGCTCTCTTTTGGGTGCTGTTTTATTTTATATATCTTCCCATTCTTTTCCTTTCAACTTATTTGTGTCTTTGGATCCATAACTTGTCTTTGAGCATGTAGTTGGATCACTTTTTTTATTCCTTCCATAAATTTTGCCTTTTGATTCGTCCATTTACAATTAAGTCCATTTACAATTAATGTAATTATTGATAGTTTTTACATTTTGCTATTTGTTTTCTGTGTTTTATGTCTATTTTGATCTTCTAATTCTCTATTTCTGTTTTCTTTTGTGTTAAATAATTATTTTCAGGTTTATTGTTTTTGAGTTCTTCTCTTAGTGCTTTTCTTGGGGATTACAATTAACATCTTTTAAAGAGTGTTCATTTTAAATTAATTTTTAGAGAGAGAGATTGGAACCAAGATGGTGGCATAAGGTATGGACCTAAATGCGCAGCCTCCTACAACTACCTTAAAAAAATTACAACTATAAAGATAAACAGCCATCCTCCAGAACCAAGGGAGTGGAAGCTTTACAACTAGAAGGCAAGAGAAGGAGTGCATTGCGACTGAGTAGAAGTTCCTGGCTCCAAAACTGAGAGGTATGGATGCACTAGAAATGGTGGCACCAGCAGCACCTGGGTCTGCGGCTTGGAAGATTATAAACTCCAAGGTCACACTGAATGCGTTGCAGGCTGTCAGGCAACAGGGCGGAAGACGAGTGGCGTTCTAGCAGAGCTGTTCGCAGTGATCACTGACGCAGAGCTTTGTGACTCGGGGACTCAGGGGCGTGCAGACGCCAGGGCATGGAGACACAAAAACTGGGAGAAGCCACGGAGCCGGCGGAGGGGCAGCCATCGCGGATTGCTCCGTCCCGGTGATTCTGAGACCCCACCCCACTCAATTTACAACCCCACCCAAGCTGTGCGCCTGTATGCCTGCAGCCTCACCTAACAGACTGCAGCTGGGACAGAGAACTCTAAAAGTTCCAAACCCCAAACAACGAGGAGAAAGGCCGGAGGTCATTTCCCCTCAGTGATACCTCCCAGTGATAACTACAAGAAGACTGTGCACTCAGCCTTCAAAGGCATACAACAAGAGTGTCCACCCCAGGTGACTGGGGAGGCTGAATCACTGAGCCCTATAGGACACCTAGCACAGAAAGCCACTCTATCAACTCAGGGAAGCAGCCAAAATGCGGAGACAAAGAAACAGGTCACAAATGACAGAAATGGAGGAAAGCAAACTACTGGATATAGAGTTCAGAACTACGGTTTTAAGGTTTTTCAAGAATTTTCTATAATCCGCCGATAAACTTAGTGAGAGCCTCAATAAATCTAAGCATACACTGACTGAAATAAAGAATATTATACAGAGATCCAACAGCAGACTAGAAGATCGCAAGAATCAAGTCAAAGATTTGAAATATGAAAAAGCAAAAAGCACCCTACAGGAAAAGAAAAAAAGAAAAAAGAATACAGAAGTATGAAGATAGTGTAAGGAGCATTTGGGACAACTTTAAGTGTACCAACGTCAGAATTATAGGGGTACCAGAAGAAGAGAGAGAGCAAGAGATTGAAAACCTATTTGAAGAAATAATGACAGAAAACTTCCCCTACATGTTGAAAGAAATAGACTTACAAATCCAGGAAGCACAGAGAATCCCAAATAAAAGGAATCCAAGAAGGACCACACCAAGACACATCATAATTAAAATGCCAAGGGCAAAAGACAAAGAGAGAATCTTAAAAGCAGCAAGAGAAAAACAGTTAGTTACCTACAAGGGAGTACCCATATGACTGTCAGCTGATTTCTCAACAGAAACCATTCAGGCCAGAAGGGAGTGGCAAGAAATATTCAAACTGATGAATAACAAGAACCCACAACCAAGATTGCTCTACCCAGCAAAGCTATCATGTAAAATTGATGGTCAGATAAAGAGCTTCACAGACAAGAAAAAGCTAAAGGAGTACATCACTACCAAACCAGGATTACTTGAAATGCTGAAGGGCATTCTTTAAGAAGAGGAAGAAGAAGAAAAAGGCAAAAATAAAAAGTATGAACAACAAAGTGACAACAAATACATATCTATCAACAAATGAATATAACAATTAAGTAATAGAAATATCTGATGAAAAGAATAAACTGGTGAAAAGAATATAAGTAAGGGCATAGAAAGGGAATGGACTGACAATTCTCAGGAGGAAGTGGGTATGAGGGGTATGGGAGGAGACTGGACAAAAATCTTACATCTATGGATGAAGACTGTGGTGGGGGTAAGGGCACAGGGTCGGGGTGGGGGTGGGGAACCAGGTGAGGGGACCTATGGGGGTTAAAAAAAAGGAACATCTGTAATAATCTGAACAATAAAGATTTAATTAAAAAAATTTTTTAGAGAGAGAAAAAAACATTGATGTGAAAATGAAACATTGATCAGCTGCATCTTGAACATGCCCCAAATAGGGATCCAACCTGTACCTGAGCATGTGCCCTAACCAGAAATTGAATCGGCGACCTTTCAGTGCATGGGACGATGCCCAACCAACTGAACCACACCAACAAGAGCTACCATCAACATCTTAACTTAAAAAATATAAATCTAGTTTCAATTCATACCAACTTAATTTCAATTGTATACAAAAGTTACTCCAATATAGCTCTATTTTTCCTCCCTTTTTAATGCTATTATTGCCATATAACACATATTTTATGCACTGTACACCCATCAACTCAGTTTTATAATCAGTGCTTTATGCAGTTGTCTCTTAAATCAAATACAGGAATAAAAATGTTACAAACGAAAATACATTTATACTATCTTTTATGTTTAGATATGTATATTTACCTTTAACAGAGCTCTGTGTATAATATGTTTGTTTATTTTAGGCTATTAAAATTTTTCCAAATACTAGTTTACATCTGCTATTTCCCTCATATTTAATCCTACTTCAATAGTTTTTACACTGTAATTATCTATAATTTTTTAAGTTTTATTTATTAATTTTAAGAGAGAGAAAGAAACATCAAGTTGATGTTGCACTTATTTATGCATTTATTTGTTGATTCTTATATATGGCCCCACCGGGGATTGAACCCGCAACCTTAGCCTATCAGGATGATGGTCTAACCAGTTGAGACACCTGGCCAGAGCCACACTGTAATCAGCTAAAGTAATGTGGTTTAGTGGAAAGACTAAGTTTTGAATCAAAAGTCCTAGCATCTACTAATGCCTTTCAATCCATTGATTTTATAATCTGGATTAAGCCATTTACTCACTATCTGGGCTTCAATATCCTAACTCAGAAGTAGAGAGCCCTGGCTCATGTGGCTCCGTTGGTTGAGCATTGTCACCAGTGGCTAGCCTTTGCCTTACTCTCTTACGTACTGTTAGAACTAAATAAAAAAACAATTTTTTAAAATTGCTCTTCTTTCACCCTCCCATTCTTGTTTTCTTTAGCTAAAGAACCTGATGTCCTTTCATTAGTGGTCTGGAATCTTATTAGCAAACAAAAGGTGTGTTTTTTTTAATTCAAAATTTTTCTATTAGCATTACTGTCACATTGTGTCCTTGGGAGATGAAAAACACTAAAAATAACTAACCTAGCTTTAGTGAATGGACTGAATTACAGATGCAGCATACTCTCACAGATTTGATTATTTGGGTAAGATACTATTTACTGTTAGAGCAAATCACAATTGAAATAACCAGGGTATGACTGTAACATTTTGTTGTTGTTGTTGTTGTTGTTGTTTGTTTATATTTTTAAAGAGGCAGTTTGTGCCCAGCAGGTGTAACTCAGTGGTTGACCAGGCATCGACCAAGAGCCACTGGTTCGATTCTCAGTCAGGGCACATGCCCCGGTTGTGGGTTTGATCCCCTGTGGAAGGCATGCAGGAGGCAGCCAATCAATGATGTTGCTCTCTCATCAATGTTTCTCTCTCTATCCTTCTCCCTTCCTCTCTAAATAATCAATAAAAACATGTTTAAAAAAATAAAGAGGCAGTTTGCAGTTTTAATAAACAAAGCATAGAATCTTCTTTCCATAATGGTTCCTTTCATCAAACACATTCTGTACTGTGACATTGATGAAATTATAACAGACTGCTAAGTAATAGGAAAATTGCTTTCCCCCATTTGACCTATTATATCCACTGAAAAAAATGTTCTTGTCTCACAGATTTACTTATTTCTTATTGGTGGGTTGATGGAAACATATTAAGAACGTTAATTCATGGCTGCTCTGCCTGTGGAGCAGCCACTCTCTGTCTCACTGTTTCACTAATAAACTTCCTTTTTTAAAAAAAAAATATTTTATTGATTTTTCACAGAGAGGAAGGGAGAGGGATAGAGAGATAGAAACATCAATGAGAGAGAAACATCAATCAGCTGCCTCCTGCACACCTCCCACTGGGGATGTGCCCACAACCAAGGTACATGCCCTTGACCAGAATTGAACCTGGGACCTTTCAGTCCGCAGGTCGACGCTCTATTCACTGAGCCAAACCGGTCAGGGCTAAACTTCCTTTAAAAAAAAAAATAAATAAATTAAAAAAAAAAAAAAATATATATATATATATATATATATATAATTGATTTTAGAGAGGAAGGAAGAGAGAGAGAGAGAGAAACGTCAATGATGAGAGAGAATCATTGATCAGCTGCCTCTTGCATGCCCCCTACCGGGAATCAAGCCAGTAACCCAGGCATGTGCCCTTGGCCAGAATCAAACCTGGGACCTTTCAGTCCACAGGCCGACGCTTTATCCACTGAGCCAAACCAGCTAGGGCTAAACTTCCTTTTTTTAAAGATGTTTTTTAAAAAATGTATTGATTGATTTTTAGAGGGAGAGAGAGAGAGAACATCTTTGTTGTTCCTGACTGGGTATCAAATCCACAACCTTGGCAAATTGGGAGGAAGCTCTAATCAACTTGTTATCAGTGGGGCGCCCTCTGTGTCCCTACCTGTTGCTAGTGGAAGTGTAATTCTTGCAGTATCGCAAGGAAAGTCATTTCCTGAGACTTGCACATGAGTATGAGTGATATTTATTAGCATGGAACGAAACCTCTGGGTTTCCAAGGTCCCATCTCCCCCCATCTCACTATGGAAAAAGTCCAGCTTTGTCTTCAGCAGGGCTAATAGCAAAGCCACTGCCACAGTTAGAAAGCACAGTCCAGTCCAGCATCCATCTAGGTCAGCTCGTGTTCCCAGCTGTATTCCATGCCTGTGGGGTCCACATGGTGGGCTAGCATATGGGCCAGTGCAGGTCATGTGTAGGGAGCAGCTATAGGGTTAAGCCTTGGACTGACCTGTTGGCAAAGCCACAAACAAGTCCCTCCCAGCTTAGAGGACACAGCCCTCTTAGCATAATTAGGCTTTACCTTATGATGCTCCCTAGATCCTATCTGAGTAGCTAATGGGCTGAGGGAGATGCAGCAAGTGCTGCCAAAATAAGTGAAACTCGTAGGTACATTGTAACTATGGTGACCACTGCCTTGTTTACCTCTGGCTATAAAATAAAGGTTCCGCTTGCCATCTGGATCTCTCTCTGTGGCCTCAGCCAGGCACAGGAAGATCCACCTAGCCCCAGCTTATCCTCTTGGTCTGTCTTTTCTAAATCCCTGGCACCCCACCCCTCAGGCTCACGGAACCCTTGGCTGTGCTGGCCCAGCAGTCATGGAGGAAGTAAGAAACAGGAGCACGAGGGAGAGAAAGTTTCTTTGTCTGGGGTTTTGACCCTCTAAGATTTCAGTGTGCTTGCCGTGGCCCCACTCCTAGCCAATTATCTTTTCCCCAGGTTAGAGGACAGGCTGGCACCTTCCCTACAGCATTCTGACTTCACCGTGCAGGCCCACATTTCCCTTCCTCCAATGAGCTGCGGGGAATGGACCATTGGTTCTCTGTGGAGTCTGAAGTTGCAGCTTCCAATGTCTGGGTTCCCCTTTGCTCTCTTTCTATGGGCCATTAGTACACTTTATTTCACTTTACTTACTTATGTATTTTTATTGATTTCAGAGACTGCCTCCTGCACTTCGCCTACTGGGGATTGAGGCCACAACCTTGGCATGTGCCCTTGACTGGAATCGAACCTGGGACCCTTCAGTCTGTAGTCATCTGAGCAAACCAGCTGGGGTTTGTTTTTTTTTTTAATTGAATTTATTGGAGTGACATTGGTTAATTTTCATTCTTTGAAAATAAATAAATGTTTTTTAATGTTAATTCCTTTTTCTTGTTCTAGTTCTTAATTCTAACTCTTAAGAATAAGTTTATTTGTAGCTATAACCCATAAATGACCATCTTTTCTTTTCTTTTTCCAAAGCAGGAAATGATTAACATCCACTTCTGACTCTTCCTTATAGGTATGCCACCTCCCCAATGCTACACAATATTGGGGAGCCTGAAACATAATGCCAGTGTCTTTGTAAAGGCACTGCAAGATGTTTGCACACTTAAGCTGCTGGCGCTGCCAAGGGGGCTGGTGTCAACTGTAAACCATGATGTTTATCAATCCCAGTCAAATATATTGTGCAATGGGAGCAGTGGGCACTGTGTGAAAGGTTGCCTAATAAGCTGAGCCAGGATTAGTCAGCTTCTTGAGGTGAGGTGTGTGTGTGACCAAGATGCTGGAGGTCCTTGGTAATGGAAAGGCAGGCTGACCAATGACAGAAACGAAAAGGAGGGGAAATTCAACTCTTGGTACGCAATTGAATCTTAGCACTAGGCATTTTTTCTCTGAGGTGCAGAGGGAAACATGTTTTCCTGACTTTTCATTGTTTTCTGTGAAAGCTTTTTCCTGCATGAAATCTTAGAAGCCAATGCAATTTCAGACCATGTTAATTTATGGTGGAACCAAAAAGTGCTTTTTGGGGAAATCGTTCTTTCTGTAACAAAAAGTTTAATTATTAAAAACAACATAACCACACTAAAGAAAATTAGGAAACAAAGCAAAGGTGAAAACACTCGTAATCCTTTTGCCTACAAACAATTATGGTATCATAGTAGCATACATTCTTAGTCTCTAACTGTTTTAGATGGTTGTAATCATACAGTTGGAAGATTCTGTCACACAATTTTTGGTAACTTATTATAAGCCACCCCCCAGTGCTACATAACCATCTAGAATAATAAAAGCATAATATGCTAATTAAACCGGATATCCTTCCACACATTCTTCCTTCTGGACAAAGCCGCAGCAGGCGGGGGCTGAAGCAGAGGTGGCAGAGGCCCCTGGCTGTGGTGGTGGCTGGTGGGGGCCAGGGCCAAGGCCCTTGCACGAATTTCGTGCATCAGGCCTCTAGTCTATAATAATCTATAATAATAAAAGCATAATATGCTAATTAGACTGGGCATCTTTCCGGACGACCTCCAGATGAAGTCAGGGCTGTGAGGGAAGCCTGGGTCCCAGGTGCCAGAGGGAAGCTGGTGCTGGCAGCTGGGGAAGGAAGACTTACTTTTGCACGAATTTTGTGCATCAGGCCAAGGGTCTTTTAAATAATTGAATAAGTAACGTTACACCCAGCACATGGTTGAACCAATGTTCACTTTAACCATTCTGACAAATAGGCTGTTTCCATTTTATGCTGTTGTTACTATAAGTAACACTGAAATAAGTACAACTTGAAATATAGCTTTCTAGGTATAAAATTCTTTTAAATTTAAGGTGATATATATATATCACCTTAAAATTAACCGTTTCTCCGAGACAGGGTAAGCCACGCCCACCAGCCAATCAGAGCGGCTGTATGCAAATTAGCCCAGCCAACATGGTGGCCGCCACTCACGGACCTGAGTAAACAGCCCTTTCCATTGCGGCAGGAGCGAAAGTGAAGCTGCGCCCGCTCAGCTCAGCTCCGATTAAACTGCCTCTAGCAGTTTTGAAACAATGTAACAATCATAGAATCCTCCTGAGCTGAAGGAAAGAGCAGCTCCGGCCTAACCAGTAAAAGTAACAATTGTTTCATTATAGACGCTGCGAGGTGAAGCAGAGGAGGCTTCAGTTAGAAGGCCGCCTTAAAGGAACAGTGTATCAATTATAGAAGATAACCCCAGGCCTTCAAGGAACAGTATCAATTATAGGAGAAAAAACTCCAGAACCTGTGTCCAGCCAGCCTTGCTGGGACGTTGGGTCAATGGGAGCTGTGGGCAGCCTTAAAGCCCCTCACCCAGGCTGGTCAGGCACGCCAGCAGGTGGGCATCCCCCGAGGGGTCCCAGACTGCAAGAGGGCACAGGCCGGGCTG
>PVJC01021678.1:0-28017 GCA_004026665.1 Murina feae
GTTGGGGGGGACCAGGCTGGCAGAGGAGGGTAGTTGTGGGGAACCCAGGCCTCCAGGGGAGGACAGTTGGGGAGTACCATCCTGGCAGGGTGAGGGCAGTTAGGGGCAATCAGGCTGGCACAGGAGCAGTTAGGCATTGTTCAGGTTGGCAGGGGAGTGGTTAGAGGCAATTGGCAGGTGAGAGCTTGGGAGCCAGCAGTCCTGGATTATGAAAGGAATATCCCAGATTGGAAAGGGTGCAGGTTGGTCTGAGGGACACCACCACCCCCCGCCACCCCTTGCACGTATTTTGTGCACTGGGCCTCTAGTATGTATATAAGATCTTTGGTTAATCTCTTTCCATCCTCCTCCCTCCCCTCTTCCCTCTGAGCTTCATCAGTCTGTTCCATGTTTCCATGCCTGTGCATTGAGCATCTACCCCCTGGTAGTCATTGTGCATCATAGCTACTGAACGGTCACTAATGTTTTTATTGATGAGACAGAGAGAGAAAGAAGCATAGATCGACTGCCTTTTCCACCCACTACTAGGGACCAAGCCAAAACCAAGGCTTGTGTCCTGACCTGGAATCAAACTGGTGGCCTTTTGTTGTATAGGGTGAGCCTCAACCAATTGAAGTCCTACCAGCCAGGGCTACATATACTTCTTTTTTTTAATTAAATCTTTATTGTTCAGATTATTACAGTTGTTCCTCTTCCCCCCATCCCCATAGAGCCCCTCTACCTGGTTCTCACCCCACCCTCTGCCCTTACCACTGTCCTCATATATAGGTGTACGATTTTTGTTCAGTCTCTTCCCCCACCCCCAACACCCCTTTCCCCCTGAGAATTGTCAGTCCACTCCCTTTCTATGCCCCTGATTCTATTCTATTCACCAGTTTATTCTGTTCATCAGATTTTTTATCCACTTGATTTTTAGATTCACTTGTTGATAGATATATATTGTTCATAATTTTTATCTTTACCTTTTTCTTCTTCTTTCTCTTCTTAAAGAATACCTTTCAGCATTTCATATAATACTGGTTTGGTGGTGATGAACTCCTTTAGCTTTTTCTTATCTGTGAAGCTCTTTATCTGACCTTCAATTCTGAATGATAGCTTTGCTGGGTAAAGTAATCTTGGTTGTAGGTTCTTGTTATTCATCACTTTGAATATTTCTTGCCACTCTCTTCTCACCTGCATAGTTTCTATTGAGAAATCAGCTGACAATCTTATGGTTACTCCCTAGTTGGTAACTGTTTTTCTCTTGCTGCTTTTAAGATTCTCTCTTTCTCTTTTGCCCTTGGCATTTTAACACTTTGTAATCAGGCATTTTCCCGCCAAATCGCATCGTAACGCGGGGTTTTTTGACATTTTCTTGCCAAAATTAGACTTTCCGTAAAATATTCATATCTTTCTATCTATTTGATATTTTTCTATGAAACTTTCAGTGTTTTAGTTTAAAAAGAGGTCTCTATTTATTTACTTTGCAAAATATGTGTTATTGTATTTTTTATGTACACAAAATTACTACATTCTAGGTAAACATAAAAAACACTCTTTCACAAAAAATAATTTTATTTATACAAAATTACAATATTTTTTTTGAAATTTTCAACAGATCTTATTAAAAAAACTATAACCTAATAGTGCTTCACTGTGTGGTAGCATTCGAAACACTTTCCTTTGTGCAGGGGTACATTACAAAACTTGCACATGTACCATGTTTCACTGCGTAGTTTATGAGCGGCACACACACAACAACGACATAAAACATTTTTATTTTTGCCGGTTCCAACTAGAGGTTCCAATGTATGTTTCCTCATGTCCATTGACAGTCTCCCTGGTGGATCCGATTTTACTGGTTTCCCACAAAAAATGTGTTAATTATGATGTGTCTTTGTGTGGTCCCCTTTGGATTCCTTTTGTTTGGGGTTTTCTGTGCTTCCTGGACTTGTAAGTCTATTTCTTTCACCAGGTAGGGGAAGTTTTCTATCATTATTTCTTCAAATAGGTTTTCAATATCTTGCTCTCTCTCTTCTTCTGGCACCCCCATAATTCTGATATTGGTATGCTTCAAGTTGTCCCAGAGGCTCCTTACACTATCTTCATATCTTTGGATTATTTTTTCTTTTTGTTTTTCCTTTTGGGTGTTTTTTCCTTCTTCGTATTTTAAATCTTTGACTTGATTCTTGTGATCCTCTAGTCTGCTGTTGGATCTCTGTATAATATTCTTTATTTCAGTTAGTGTATGCTTAATTTCTAGTTGGTTCTTTTTCATATACTCGAGGGTCTCACTAGATTTATGGAGGATCTCACTAAATTTACTGGCAGTTTCTAGAAAATTCTTGAAAAACCTTATAACCGTGGTTTTGAACTCTATATTCAGTAGTTTGCTTTCCTCCATTTCTGTCATTTGTGACCTGTCTCTTTGTCTCCACATTTTGGCTGCTTCCCTGTGTTGATAGAATGGCTTTCTGTGCTAGGTATCCTTTAGGGACCAGTGGCTCAGCCTCCCCAATGCCCTGAGGTGGACACTCTTGGTGCACCCCTTTGTGGGCTTTGTGCACAATCTTGTTGTAGTTAAGCCTTGATTGATTTTGGTATCACTGGGAGGAATTGACCTCCAGGCCAGTTGGCTTTGAGAATCAGCTGTGTCTACAGTGGTAGAACTGTGCTGGAGACACACTTATGGGGTAATACTTGATTCAGTGAGGCTTTGGTGCTCACTGAGTCTCCCCCCTTAGAGTGTCACTTATGGATCTGAGGAGTTGTAATCTGGATGGTCCCACTCTGACCCTTGGGTACACTGGCTCTTGGATCTCTAAGGAGGTGCTAATTTAGCCTCTGCCTGAGGCTACCTAGCAGGAGCTAGGGAGAGATCTGCAGATTCCTCTTCTTTGTTTGGGGCTTGGAGGTGCCCAAATGAGGCCCAGCTGTAAAGCAATGCAGGCTGCTGTGGGGCCTTGGGTCTTCTTTTGGATTTTCTGGGTCTCTCTGACCCAGCTGAAGTTTGTTAGGTAATTGTAGATTGCAAAGGGCCAGGCTATTCATATGCAAAAGCCTCTGGGCACAGTTTGGGTGGGGCGGGGTCTCAGGGAATCAACAGGGCAGAGCAAACAGCTATGGCTGATCCTCAGTCCTGCCCTAAAAGGCCCCAGATCTCAGTGTCCTGCAGTAATAACTCAAGCACCTCTGAGAGAAATCCGCCCTCGAGTTCCACCTGATGCCAGACAGCCCAGTTTCTCCCCATTTGAGTCTGGATCCCCAGAGACTTGCCTGGAACTGGAGTTAAGAGCAGTCAGGAGGTTGTGTCTCCTTCCTGATTGAAAAAGACAATCATGTCCTCAGTTGCCAGCACTATCCACCAGCCTTCATACCACTGCACTTTACTTCCGCACCTCCTCTGAGTCTCAGTGTGCTTTTCTCTTTCCTTCTATTTGTAGAATTTCCACTCAGCCAGCCTTCCTGTGATTCTGGGTGATGTCTGTTTTGTCTTTTAGTTGTATTTTTGAAGTGGTTGTGCAAGGCAGCAATTTCGGGTGTTTACCTATGCCGCCATCTTGATATCTCTACATATACTTCTTTACATAGGTGGACTGGTTTGCATTTTTTAACAATATATTTTTATTGATTTCAGAGAGTAAGGGAGAGAGAGATAGAAACATCAGTCATGAGAGAGAAATATTGATTGGCTGCCTCTAATATGCCCCACACTGGGGATTAAGCGCACAACCCAGGCATGTGCCCTGATCAGGAATCAAACTGTGACCTCCTGGTTTACGTGTTGATGGTCAACCACTGAACCACCCCAGCCAGGTGGATTGCATTTTTTCCCACTTATGTTGTACTATTCATGTCACATAGTTCCACTTCACTTAAGTTTTTAGAACAACAGTAAAATATTATATATATTTTATTTTTATTGATATCAGAGAGAAAGGGAGAGGGAGAGAGAAAGAGAGAAACATCAGTGATGAGAGAGAATCACCGATCAGCTGCCTCCTGCATGCCCCCCAATGGGGATCGAGCCCACAACCCAGGCATGTGCCCCTGACCAGAATCAAACCTGGGACCCTTCAGTCTGTAGGCTGATGCTCTAGCCATTGAGCCAAACCAGCTAGGGCAACAGTAAAATATTTTATTGAATAATTTAAATATTTATTTTTTAGTAAATAGTTCTTTTAATTATTCAATGCTATCTAATAAAAGAGTAATAATACAAATTAACCATCACTCCTTCACAAAGATGGTGGTGGCCACAGAGTTGAAGCGAGCAGGAGGCTTGGTTGCCCTGGTGATGGAGGAAGCCAAGCTTCCTGCCTGCCCTGCTGGCCCTGAGCTCTGCTCAAGGATACAAAGTTTCAACTATAGAAGATAAATAAACCCCAGATACCTACTTCCAACCAGCGTGTGGCCTCTGCTCAAGGAGGGTCTGTTGCCAGAGGCAACCCAACCTGGGCTCTGCTTAAGGCTACAAAGTTTCACTTAAAGAAGTTAAATAAATCCCAGATACCTGCTTCCAGTTCGCAGGCATGGCCAGCCTGAAAATGGCCATCAGCTCCTCACCCAGGTTGGCCAGGCACCCCAGCGGGATCCCCACCCTGATCTGGACCCCCTTCAGGGCAAACCAGCTGGCCCCCACCGATGCACCAGGCCTCTATCCTTTATAATAAAAGGATAATATGCAAAATGACCCTAACAGTGGAATGACTGGGAATGATTGGTCACTGTGACACAAACTGACCACCAGGGTGCAGATGCTCAATGCAGGAGATGACCCCTGGTGATCAGTGCACTCCCACAGGGGGCACTCTGCTCAGCCACAAGCCAGGCTGACGTCTGCCAGCACGGTGGTGGTGGCGGGAGCCTCTCCCACCTCTTCAGCAGCGGTAAGGATGTCCAACTGCAGCTTAGGCCCAATCTCCTGGGAGCAAGCAGGCCTGAGCCAGCAGGTAGACATCCTCTGAGGGGTCCCAGACTGTGAGAGGGCACAGGCTGGGCTGAGGGACCTCCCCCCCTCTAGTTAATACATAAATATGAAAGAAATTCAGAAGAATAGAAAATTTAAAGTAGTTGTTTTGTTAACACCCTTCCACCCCACCCCCCATTGCACTCCCAAACACGGTTAAGTTCCTATTTGGGGGTTTTGTTTTGTTTTTTAATATATTTTTATTGATTTCAAAGAGGGGGGAAAAGGGAGAGAGAGTTAGAAACATCATTGATGAGAGAAAGCCATCTATCGGCTGCCTCCTGTACACACCCACACACACTGGGGATCGAACCCGTAACCCGGGTATGTGTTTTTCCTGCAAATTGAACCCTGACCTCCTGGTTCATAGGCTGATGCTCAAAAACTGAGCCACACCAGCCGTTCTAAGATCCTGTTTTATTTTTTTGTTTGTTTGTTTTTAATATATTTTTATGTATTTCAGAGAGGAGAGGAGAGGAAGAGAGATAGAAACATCAATGATGAGAGTGAACCATTGATCAGCTGCCTCCTGCACACCCCTTACTGGGGATCAAGCCGATAACCCGGGCATGTGCCCTTGACTGGAATCCCAGCCCACAGACTGACTCTCTATTCACTGAGCCAAATTGGCTAGGACCTAGTTTCTGTTTTAATTCTTATACTCATTGCCATTAATATCTAGTAAATAATATACTTATTTATTTTTTTATTTAGTAATTTCAGACAATACCTATTGGCTCACTGCTATGGAGGGTGAGGAAATTATACTTTCTCTTTCTTCTGCTTGTACATCTTCCAATTTTTATTAATTATATTACTTTTTAGTCTTGGTAAAGTTTAGCATCTATTCATTTTCTGTAACTGTTGATTGTACTTTGTAGTTTGATTTAAAGAATTGGAAATCAATAAACATATTATGTTATCTAATGATCATATAATGTGATTAGAACTATAAAAAATGAAATGTAATTCTCAGTCATTTACACTGTTATTTGAAGAGGTTTCTTCCAAGTGTTACTGTCAAATGGATTTTTTTGCTGCTTTTAAGTGTCCATTGCTGCATCTTGATCAAACTTACCTGTCATTGTTTCTGGTTTCCTAAAATTCCTCCCTCCCGAAATGTTTCTATGACTGATATTTTAAAACTAGGGGCCTGGTGCACAAAAATTTGTGCACCTGGGCGGGGTGTCCCTCAGCCCGGCCAGTGCCCTCTTGCAGTCTGGGAACCCTCGGGGGATGTCCACCTGTTGGTGTGCCTGGCCAGCCTGGGTGAGGGGCTGAGGGCCATTTTCAGGCTGCCCACAGCTCCCTTGACCCAGTATCCTAGCGAGGCTGGCTGGAATCAGGTTTCTGGGGTTTATTTATCTTCTATAATTGAAACATTGTTGCCGTGAGCAGAGGCCCAACTGGCCTAGGCAGGCAGTTGCAACGGCAGCCTCCTGTTTGCTCTAGCTCCGTGGCCGCTGGCCTCCATCTTGGCTGGGCTAATTTGCATACAGCTGCTCTGATTGGCTGGGGGTGTGGCTTGGCTGGTGCGTGTGGCTTAGGTGTCTGGGAGTGATGGTTAATTGCATATTGCTCTTTTATTAGAGTAGATTTGTTGCATGAGAGATTAGTGTGTGTGTGTGTGTGTGTGTGTGTGTTGGGTGATAGGTGCACAATAAATTCAGTTTTTAAAAACCTACTAATTTGTATAGTTTAAATGGCTGAACTTTAGAATGTGTGAAACATGTTTTTTAAAGAAAACAATACAATGTTGGAATAATTTTTAAATATCCAAATATGTCTTTTTTCCCGTCATACTTGATTAATTACATATGGTAGGATCATTTTGAGTTAATTTTTGTATATCGAATTATAAAAGGGTCCAGCTTCATTATTTTGTATGTGGACATCCATTTGTTAAGCACCACTTCTCATTCTTTGTTGTTATTACAAATGGAATTGTTTTCTTAATTTCCTTTTCAAATTTTTTTTATTGCTAGTGTATAGAAATACAACTGATTTTTTGGGGTGTTATATTCTACAAGTTTGCTGAGTTCATTAACTCTAACAGCTTTGGGTGTATTATTTAAGATTTTCTGTATAGTATATAAGATCATATGGTCTGTGAATAGAAATAGTCTTATTTCTTGTTTTTCTTATTTATTAACTTTTCATTTCATGCTTTCATCCCTGTCCCTTTGCTTTCTATACTGGGATAATTTCTCAATTTTTAAGCTGTTTCCAATGTCCTATTCAACTATTTTTTAATATCGATGGTTATGTTTTTAATATCTAGTAATTGTATGTAATTCATTATTTTTTCTTATGGATGTTGTATGTTCATACATCTCTTGAAGATATTAGTCTTATTTTGTATTATTAACTAGAGGCCCAGTCACGAATTTGTGCACAGGTGGAGTCCCTTAGGGTGGGCCTGCGGGCATCAGACCCCAGCTCATGTCCCCAGCCTCACAGCCCTGCAGCCCCGCCTGGCACCCCACCATGGCCAGGGCCACCTCTTCACCTGCTCCACCATCCTGCCTGGTGGACAATCGATTGGAACCAGGCCCCCTGCCTGGCTCCCTCAGTACCTGGGAGCCAGGTGTCAGCCCCACCCCCTGCACTGGTCGCTGTCTGCGAGACAATTGGCAGGACAATTGGCCCCAGCTCACACCCACCTTGGCCTTGCACCACCCACTTACCTGCTCCACTATCCCACCATGGTCCCACTCTTGTGGAGGCCCATCAGGGCCGGCAGCACTTCCACTGCTGCCCGCTGCCAGTGCTGCGTCGCCGTTGCCTGCCATATTCTGCACTGCCTCCTCGTGGTCAGTGCACATCATAGCGAGTGGTTGAACTCCCGGTTGAACTATTTGCATATTAGGCTTTTATTATATAAGATGCTATTTCCTTGGCTATTCGTCTGCTTTTTGAGTTTAGTGGGGGTTTTTTATTGGGTTGATTTCCCTTAAATGTTTGGTGATTCTTAGTTGTGTACTCATTTTTCCCCCCCCTGTAACATGTTTTGTTGGTCACCTCATAAATACTATGCGTCATTATTGTAGCCTTCCTCCACTAATTTGGAGAAAGGCATGGGCCATGGATTACACCTTGTTTCTAATGCTGCCTAGAGGAGTGGTTGCCAACCGGTGGTCCGCGAATCACTGGTGGTCCATAAGGTCTGAAAGGTTGGTGCCCTCTGACCTAGAGGGTGGCCCAGTAAACAAGCTTCTCCTTTTCCCTGGATGTTGTCTCCTCTCTACACTGCTGCCCTTTCTCTTAGCCACACACATTTTCCTCTTCCCACTCTTAATTTGGGAACAGATGTCTCCCGCTGTCTTTTGCTTGCTGTGGAGGTGGAGAGAGAAAGACCAGAACTGCCTGGCTGTTCCTTTTTTGCTACCCCAAGCAGTTTACTCTTCCACTCAGTGAGCATTGAATAAGTCAAGATCTCTGTTTTTGTGCCGTTCATATTCTAGTAGGGGACGATAGACCCTAAAAAGATAAATAATTAAAGGGCTGTGATAGAAAGATTCAGGATGACTTTATGTAGGGTGGTCAAGGAGGGACTTGTATTTGGCAGTGACATTCACAGATGGAGACCTGTTCCAGGAACCAAAAGAAGACCAGCATGTAGGAGGGTGTTATGATATGATGTTGAAGAGGCAAAGAGAAGACAGATCGTGTGGAACTTTATAAGTGTTCTAGCCAACCACTAATTATCTCGGTTGGCCAAGACTCTCTCCCACTGCCCATATCTGCCACTCAAATTTGCAACATTTTGTAACAGTTCCTGCATATGTCATGGACTGCTTTTTCCTCCTTTTAATTATATATGCATATGTCTACATCTGTTTTTCCTGTGTGTCTGTGAATTTGGATTGGTAAAGGAGGCTAGAACTTGTATGTGATTTACCACATTGATCCAGTTATTTTTAAAAATATATATTTTATTGATTTTTTTACAGAGAGGGAGGGAGAGAGATAGAGTTGGAAATATCGATGAGAGGAACATTGATCAGCTGCTTCCTGCACACCTCCTACTGGGATGTGTCCGCAAGCCAGGTACATGCCCCTGACCAGAATCGAACCTGGGACCTTTCAGTCCGCAAGCCGATGCTCTATCCACTGAGCCAAACCAGTTAGGGCCAGTTATTACTTATGAAAAGTTTTGTCTGTAATTTCAGTGGGACCAATGCAACACTTTCTACATTATAATATTATAGAGAATATTTTCCTCTTTTTAAAAAATATTTTTTTATTGACTTCATACAGGAAGAGAGAGGGAGAGAAAGAGAGAAACATCAATGATGAGAGAGAATCCTTGATTGTCTGCCTCCTACACGCCCCACACTGGAAATTGAGCCCATAACCCAGGCATGTGTTCTGACTGGGACTCGAACTGGGACCCTTCAGTCTGCAGGCCAATGCTCTACCCACTGAGCCAAACCAGCTAGGGCTATTTTTCCTCTTCATGAAGGTAGTATTATTACCATTCCAAATGGGATTTTGGAAAATTAAAACTTATTGTTTAGAATTTTATTTTCCATAACTGCTAACCTGTCCCAAGTGTTAATTCTTACCCAGGACTGCAATATACTTAGTGCCACTCAAGCTGTCTTCCTTCAGACAAATGCTAAATCCCAGTCCTTGAGCTTTTGAATACTCTTAACTTTCTAGATTAGTAGTGACCATTCTCATGTTTCCAAAAGTATTTTTGATGGTGTATATTAATTTTTGTGTTTATTATTATAGGGAACTTATTTTTAAAGTGCTTATTTAGAATACAACAGTTAATTATGGCTTTTTAAGGAGAGGGGTAGGAGGTCAAGAAGAGGGAAGAATGATTTTATTGCCAGCCATGTGTGGCCTGATGTTAACAGCTTTTAGCACATGAATTTAAAGTAATTTTGAGATCTGTTGTAAATTTCTGTGTGCTTACATAAAGTAAGAAATTTGATTTGGTAATATTTTCCTGTAAATCTACATGTCTGGATAACAAGCATAAATAAAAATGTTCAGTTTAAGAATATAGAGTTTCGCCCAGCCAGTATGGCTCAGTGGTTGAGCATCGACCTGTGAACCAGGAGGTCACAGTTAGTTTCCTGGTCAGGGCACCTGCCCAGGTTGTGGGCTTGATCCCCAGTAGGGGACATGCAGGATGCAGCTGATTGATGATTTTCTCTCATTATTGAAGTTTCTGTTACTCTCTCTCCCTCTCCCTTCCTCTCTAAAATCAATTAAGAAATTTTAAAAAAACTTAAAAAGAAGAGAAAGTATAGAGTTTCAGTAACCTTTTTTAGTAAATTAGTGCATATGAAGGAAATAATTGCAATTTTTCAAAGTTGGTATAAGGGAAAATATTCTAGAGTAGAAGATTCATATTCTGTTATTTTATTTATCTGAAGTCTAAGTAATATATATTTTTTATTTACTGATTTTAGACAGTAAAGGAGAGTAGGAGGGAGAAAGGGAGAGACAGCCATTTGTTCCACTTATTTATATACTAGGAACCCGTTGCAGGAAGATTCCTGCAAGAATAGGGCTTCCTGAGCCAGAGCGAAGCAGAGAAGGGAGCAAAGCCTGCCTCGGCTCCCTCCCGTCTCTGCCGCCTCGGCTCCCTTCTCTGCCACGTCAACTCCCATCTCTGTCACCTTGGCTCCCTCCCATCTCTGCTGCCTCAGCTGCCATCTCTGCCACCTCAGCTCCCCCACCCCTTCTCTCTCCCTTGTTCACCATCTCCGCTGCCTCCGCCCCGTTCCCTTCTCCACCACTTGGCTTCCTTCTGCAGCACTTGGCTTCCTTCTGCACTGTCTTTAGTCTTTGCTCACCTGTGTATGCAAATTAGCCACCATCTTTGATGGGTTAATTTGCATACAGTCGCTCTGATTGGCTGGTGGGCATGGCTTAGGTGTCTCGGGGTGATGGTTAATTTGCATATTACTCTTTTATTAGAGTAGATGCAATGACCTGGCATTGAACCCACAGCCTTGGTGGATGGGGGTGACACTCTAACCAACTGAGCTCTGCCAGGGCCTGACATCTAAATAATTTGTTTAAAGAAAGGGGAAGGCTTCATTCCATAACTTGAATTCTTCGGGTTGTCTGAAATGGTACTATTAATGCAAGTTTACATGGCATTCTGTTTTTGATTACCGATTAGTCCATACAAGAAACTGCAATGGTATAACCAACTGCTACACCTTATTTAACTTATTACCATTTTGATTTTTGTCTTTTTGTCTCCATTAGGAGATGTCCCCAGATGCCTCACTTCCAGGGGATCCAGAGGCCCATCCTGCTGCTGTGCCAAGCGGTGGAGCCACTCGTCTGCACACAGGAGGTGGATATTTTGGCCTAAGCTTTACTTGTCCTAGTCTCAAAAATCCTATTAGCAAGAAATCCTGGACTCGCAAATTAAAAAGCTGGGCATACAGGCTACGGCAGTCAACCAGCTTTTTCAAGAGATCAAAAGTCCGTCAAGGTAGTGTGCTTACAGTCAGGGACCTAGACTAGGTAACATCACTTTTCATTTACTTCTGTTTGGTTTTGGGTTTATTTCTTCATACACAAATGTTGCCACTTTTCCCACATAGCCCATGTATGTGACACATCCCATTAATGTCATTGCCACTTTCTTTTTCCTTCTGTAAGTAATTTGATTTTGTAGTTTTTCATTTCATATAGATACTAAGTCGGGATAAATCTTGCAATGTCTGGTTAAGAGTTAGGGTAACACTTTTTAATTGTCTAGCCGGAGTTAAGCTTTTTCTGCATTTCTTCATTTTTTGGTAATGTAAACAAATTTAGCCTTAACCAATTTTCTCTTTTCTCTTTACAATTTGGCGAAACTTACAGTGGAAACAGATGATGTGATATCCACAGTTGCTCCTGATCCCATCCCTCTGGTAGTAGAGTCCACAGCTGATAGTAGGCCTTTGAGTAGATGCAAATCGATGAGTGGATCCTTTCAGCGGGGCCGGTTCCAGGTTTGTGCTTTTGATTAAATCCTTGTCTACAGGGCGTTATAATAGGCAATAGCATTGAAGACAGTGTAGATCGTTGTCGTATTTAATTTGCATCCCTTCACCTTTTGAAACCATCCAGTAAAGGTGTCTAAAGAAATGGGGATTTATATTAGGGGATAAATAGTGATGGAGAATGAATGAATGAATGAATGAATGAATGGCATCCTTTAAAAAAAGAAATGGATTTTAGTAGCTGGAAGAGAACACAGAAAGAATTCCTTATTTTGTGGTGGGAGGTTGGGTCACCTGTTTTTATAAATCCCATTTCATGTCTTTTAGAATCTTGGCATCTTTAATTACGGATTTTTTAAAATTGTGGGATTTTATTTGAGCAATCAATGCCAAGGTTCTTTACCCAAGGGATCCAATTGAAAGCTTTTGAAGCTCTGGTGGGCTAGCTCAGTTGGTTAGAGCCTCGTTCCCATAAGCCAAGGTTGTAGGGTCAGTCCCCTGTCAGAGTGCACACAAGAATCAACCATAGCCCTGACCGGTTTGGCTCACTGGAGAGAGCGTAGGCCTACGGACTGAAAGGTCCTGGGTTCGATTCTGGTCAAGGGCATGTACCTTGGTTGCGGGCACATCCCCAGTGGGTGGTGTGCAGGAGGCAGCTGATCGATGTTTCTCTCTCATGGGTGTTTCTAACTCTCTATCCCTCTCCCTTCCTCTCTGTAAAAAAAAATCAATAAAATATATTAAAAAAAAAAGAATCAACCATGAATGCATGAATAAGTGGAACAATGTTCTCTCTCTCTCTCTCTCTCTCTCTCTCTCTCTCTCTCTCTCTCTCCTCCCTCTCTTTCTCCCTCCCCCCTCTCTCCTTCCATCCCTCTCTCCCCCTCTTTGTCTCTTTAAAATCAACAACTAACAAAATTAAAACGAAAGACTTGCCATGTGGGGGGGTGCATGGGATTTGAAAGCTTTGGTATTATCTATATGTGTACATCACAAGCAGAATAGCCACTTGTCTGTGCCACATGTCGATCCTGAATTTCTTGGTGGGTTTGCTCTTTAGTTAGGTGGAGCCAGCCACTTTTGCCTTTTTGTATCTCAGGTGATTACAATCCCTCAGCAGCAGTCTGAGAAAGTGACATGCACTGGAATAGAACACGGACCAGCCTTCAATGACATGCCAAGCCATTCCAGTGTAGCAGCTCCAGCCTTCACTGAAACAGCAAAGGCTCAGGTAGTAGAAATAGAATCTGCCACCCACAGTCCAGAGACTTTGTTTTTTCCTCAGAACTTAGAAGCTCTTCATGAAATCTTGCAGGAAGGTAAACCAATTCCTAAACCAGGAGACAGCTCATCTTTCAGCACAGCTGGTGAGACTGATGTATCTTCTATAACCCCGGAAAAGGAATTGGAAGAAAACGCAGCTACAGAAAGTAGCATGCAGTCTTGCTCTGAACTGCTGCTTAAAGGGAGAGAGAGTCTTACTGTTGAGAAACAGCTTTGCTCTGATGGCGAACTTTCAGCCACTCTTACTGACACAGGGAACTCTGTGGCAGAGAGTCATCCGGAGAGCGATCAGTGCTTACCACTCCAAGAAGAAAAAACCTGTGCTCAGACAGAGAGCTCACTCTTCTATTCACCATCTTCACCAATGAGCAGTGATGATGAATCTGAAATAGAGGATGCGGACTTGAAGGTGGAGCTTCAAAAATTACGAGAGAAGTAAGATCTGTTTCTTTGTCATCTAGCTAGTTGCCCTGAGTTTTTGTTTTTAGTGTTTTTTTTAATGTATTTTTATTGATTTCAGTGAGAAAGGGAGTGGGAGAGAGACATAGAAGCATCAGTGATGAAAGAATCATAGATCAGCTGCCACCTGCATGCCCCCTACTGGGGATTCAGCCTGCAACCCAGGCATGTGCCCCTGACTGAAATTGAACCTGAACCTTTTAGTCTGCAGGCCAACACTGTATCCACTGAGCCAAACCAGCTAGGGGTGTCCTGGGTTTTATAGAACTTTTAGGTTGCTAACTAATTTAGGACTGGTGGCATTTTAAAATATATTTATTTTCATTGATTTCAGAGAGGAAAGGGTGCCGGGGCGGGGGAGGGGAGAGACATCCATGTGAGAGTGGGACATTGATCTGCTGCCTCCTGCATGTCCCACACTGGGGACTGAGCCCACAATCCGGGCATGTGCCCTGACTGGGAATTGAACCGTGAATTCCTGGTTCATAGGTCGATGCTCAACCACTGAGCCATGCAGGCTGGGCAGGACTGATGACCTTGTAATGATTGAAAACTTTTTTTATGATTGAAAACTACAAAGACGGCATCAGATCCCACTAATTATGAACTCAGTCCTACAAGACTCCTCCCCCCGCCCCCGATGCCAATCACAAGTCCAGGTGGTATTGCCTATGCTTCTGACTAGCCTGTTATAAAATGGAGGTCCCCCACCAAAGGATGCCCAAATGGCAAGGTATGGGGGAAGGAACATGGAATTTCCATGCACTCTTGTGAGTGCCACTCTCCGACCATCCTGGAAACTCTCCAAACGTTGTAATACAAGAATTTTTATGGGATTTTCATCTAAATAAATGTGACTGAGTAAATCCTTGACCATAAATTGATTAATTTAATCTCCAGCCACACCCCTCACCAGAGGTGGAGGGGGGGAGGAGCTGAAAATTCTCATCCTATAATCCCTTGGCTGGTTCCCCTGGGACTTTTACAGAAGTCACTTGATTGACCTAGACACCAGTGTGAGGTTGTGCATCATTTCTCATCATGAGTAACAACACGCTCCTTTCACCTTTCTTACTCTGGAGCTATTTCAGGAACTGGAGCTATTTGAAGACACAAGACCAAATAATATAACAAATGATTCTCCCATTGCTCTTATCACTTAGGAAATTACAAACTCCATCTCCTATTTCTCATGCCCTAATATAATTTCTCAACCACTGTGACCTGTTTCATTTACAAATATGTAGTTTTTGCTTTTGACAAAAGTGTTATCATAATACACATGTTATGCTGCAATTTTTACTTAACTTTGTCACCTAGGTATATGCATGTTTGCAAAAATAATCTTTATTCCATACACTGAAATGGCTTATCACCATTGAAAGTTTATTTAATCTCTCCTTAATGGACATTTCAGTTTTATCCCATGTTTTGCTTGAAATGAACATCCTTATTTTTTATACAGTTATGCAAGTATTTTTTGTAGGATCAATACCTAAAAGTAGAATTGCTGAGTTAAAAGATATGTACATTTTAAATTCATAGATATTGCTGTTGTTATCAAATGTAGCTATACCATTTTGCACACCAAACAAAAATATATGAAAGTGCCTATTTTCCCACTTCTTAACAACATTTGGGCTGCATATTGTTGATCCTTTTACTTTTACTCCAATCAGATGAATTCATTTTTTTTAATTGTATTATCTTACCTAAAAGTGAGGTTGTGTATCATCTCATTTATTTGTTATTTGTATTTCTTTTTCTTTGGAGTCACCTTTTCATATTCTTTCCCTCTTTTCTAAAAGATAGTGTCTTTTTTTCCTACTGATTTTTAGGAATTATTTACATATTCTAAATATTAATCTTTTCTATATGATGCAGATACTTTTTTTCTTGTTTATACCTGCATTGTATAATAAAGAAAAAATTGATATTATCAATGCTCTGTGACTTTAAATTTTGTTTTGCTGTTTTTCATTATATTGAAGTTTTAGAAATTTATTCCTGTCAGTGTGTTGACCTTTCTTCTTTATGTCTGATCAGTTTAATGGTATGCTTAAGAAGACATTTCCAATTTTAAAATTGTGAAAACATTCTGTATATCCACATTCTTAATCTAAATTCCCTGTTAAACTTTACTTGTACTGGTGTGGCGTTTTTTAGCTCATCTGTACAGAACCAGCACCATTAAAACGCTTTCCGCCTCATTTTTATGTAGACATATTCAGGAGGTGATACATCTGCAAACCCAACAGAATAAGGAGCTGCAGGAGCTCTATGATCGCCTGCAGGCAATTAAAGTTAGCAAACTTCAGTCATCTGAGGTTTCTCTGCCATCCGCGTCCCCACAGCGTCGACAAAGATCTCTCAGAAGCAAACTTCGAAGCCGCCCCCAGTCCTTAACACAGGTGGACAGTGATTCAGCTGCTACAGGTAAATCAACTTTAAAAGTGGTTTTAAAAAAACTGGTCAAAGATCAGCAAAATGAGAAAAATAATGATCATGTATTTTTTATTAAGCTAAGATGATTTGAAGATGTGCACAATCAGATTCTTTTCTACCTTTTTTGGTGTTAAATGTTCTCTTATGAAATAATGATGAGAATAGAGAGATTTTTGAGAGCAGACTAATGTATTTCATGTTTTTATTTGGAAAACAAATACCTGAAGGCCCAATTTCAGTCCCAAAGTACTTTTTGAAATTTTAGCAATTAATGGGAACTGCTGGTCTAACATTTAGAGTTTGTTGTTTGTCGCCAACAAAGATAATCTTAAAATTATAGTCATGTTCTATCTGATATAAGATCTGTATTATTTATGAGAATATTAGAAAATGTACCCTTTTTGTTAAGACTTACTGGAGGATATTTTTTCCATTGATTTTTAGAGAGCGTGGAAGAAAGGGAGAGAGAAAACGAGGAACATGAACATGAGAGACGCATCGATTGGTTGCCTCCAGCACCCTCCCAGACCAGGGCTGGGGATGGAACCTGCAACCGAGGTACGTACTCTGGACCGTGACCCTTCCATTAGAGGGCCAACACTCTAACCACTGAGCAAAACCGGCTAGGGGTGTACTTTTTTTTTTTAAGGATCAGTTTCTATTTAACTAATAAAGAAGTTGTTAGTTAAGTCAGACTTCCTTGGTTATATGTGCAAAGTCAAAGTGGGAGTTGAAGGTGTACGTTAAGGATGTATGTGAGATTTCAGTAGAATTTGTGGTAGACGGAATAATGCTCACCCACCGCCCCAAGACATCTGTGTGTAAATCCCTGGAACCTGTGACTATCTTCATTTATATGGCAAAGTGGAATTGAGGTTGTAGATGGAATTAAGGGTGTTAATCAGTGGATTTTATTTATTTTTTGTTAATCCTCACCCGAGTATATTTTTCCATTGCTTTTCAGAGAGAGTGGAAGGGAGGGGGAGAGAGAGAGAGAGAAACATCGATGTGAAAGAGGCACATTGATTGGTTGCCTCCCGCACGGTGTAGCATGGGAACAAGCCTGCAACTGAAGTACATGCCCTTGACCAGAATCGAACCTAGGACCCTTCGGTTCACAGGCCAATGCTCTATCTACTGAGCCAAACAAGCCAGGGCTCAACGAACTTTAAAATAGGGAGATTGCTTGCCCTAGCTGGTATACTAAAAAGAGACTCCCTGTCTGTGCTTCATATTTCCAGGCCTAGCTCTGTGTAACTAATTGCGTTATCCCACGCGCGTCAATTAATTTTTCTGGGCCCCTTCTCCCCATTATAAAACCACTGGTTTAGACTAGACTTCTAAGATTCTTTCTACTTTTAACATTCTGTGATTGCTTTTTTAACTCTTCTAAGTATCTATCTGAGGAAACTGATAAAGAGATTAGGGTTGATGCTAATTTTTTAAGTGATACTACTATTTATTATACTTGATTTATTCCTAAGGTTAACACATAATTTGCAATCCAGACAAGAGGAAACATTTGAGAATGAAAGGAGTATTGTTACTAATTACTTCAGGACAACAACTTTAAACCAGAACTGCCCTAGATAAACTGAAATGTCGGCTTACTCTGGCAATTGCATTGGTGTTCAAATAAGGGTATTTATCAGTTTTAATACCTTTTCATGGTTTCCCTGGTTTTCCTTATAGATCCACTGTGTGCGGAGAGTAATACAGCATCAAGCCAGCAATCTCCTGCAAGTAAAAAAGGAATGTTCACGGATGACTTACACAAACTGGTAGATGACTGGACAAAGGAAACAGTTGGAAATTCTCTTATTAAGCCAAGTTTAAACCAACTTAAACAGAGTCAACACAAATTAGAGACTGACAACTGGAACAAAGTACATGAAGTAAGTTGTTTATACCCAATTCTATTTATTTACAAGAATTAAAACCCCGGCTGGTGTGGCTCAGTTAGTTGAGGGTCGTCCTGTACACCTGGGGGTCCAGGTCAGGGCATATGCCTGGGTGTGTTTGATATTTAGAGAGTAGAAAGGATGGGGAAGAGAGAGAAACATTGATTTGAGAGAGCCATATCCATCAATTGCCTCCGCATGTGCCCTAACTGGGGCCAGGGATTGAACCTACAACCCAGAACCTGCGACCCTTTGGTGCGCAGACCAATGCTAACCATTGAGCCACAGCAGCCAGGGCCTGAGATCCTTTTGAAACATCCAATTCAGGCTTTTAAAAATAAAAGTCACATTATTGTTTATAAAATGCTTGTTATAGAAATTATGCAGAAATGTACAAAATTTAAAATACAGCCCTAGCTGGTTTGGCTCACTGGATAGAGTGTCAGCCTGTGGACTCAAGGGTCCCAGGTTCGATTCTGGACAAGGGCATGTACCTTGATTGCAGGCACATCCCCAGTTGGGTGTGTGCAGGAGGCAGCTGATCGATGCTTCTCTCTCATCGATGTTTCTAACTCTATCCCTCTCCCTTCCTCTCTGTAAAAAATCAATAAAATATAAAGAAATTTAAATACTGCCTTTAAATCCCACCACCCAGATATAATTGTCACTAACTTTAGATAAACACCATTTCAGATATCTTTCTATGTCTGTATATGAATACATGGAAATCCTATATAATAAAAGTGTAGTATGCAAATTGTCCCCTCAAACCAGACTTGTCCGAGAATTCAACCAGGGGGGCAGGCCGGCTAGTGGAAGGGAGGGCGCCCTGGCCTCTAGAGACTCTACCAGTGCATGAATTTTGTGCACTGGTCTCTAGTATATGTATAAAACTGCAATAATACTGTATGTGCTCTCTTGAAGCAGAAGTGTTAAATTCAGTTTTACTTTAACAGAACAAAAATACTGATATGAAGAAGGGATTGCTGAAACTTAAGCAAATATGTGAGGGTTTTTTCACCTCAAGAGATATTGTCATTTATTCTTTTTTTTGTCATTTATTCTTGAGTCAAGCTCAAAACCTTTACCCTAACTTTGGCTTGAAACTTTCAGTTTAGTTGAAATGGTTTTAGCTTGACCATTCACTTTAGAAGAACTAAGCATCTGGGACTGATACCAATCTCTCCTTTGAGTGAGAATTATTTACTTCCATTAGACTTATTAGTGCCATGTGCATAAGATTTCAGTAATCTTTATGCATATGCTTAATCACAGAGTCAGACAGGAATATATTTCCTCAATATTGCCAAAAGCATAATTGTCTTGAGTTTAAATTTCCAAAAATATAACAGAAATGTCAGGCTTAATTTAAAGACAGCGAGTAGAAGGAGGTAGGAAGGTGATATTTATTGAGCACCTACTGTATCCTAGGCTCTTTCCCATGCCATACTCAATCATGTTCCTCTGATTTCAAAGAATTATGTAATATAGTAAGATGAACTATTGTCTGTGGTGTTGAATAAGGAATGCCTGGGACTGGCAGAAGGAAATAAAAATAGAAGAGTAATGCTAGCATGAGGACAGGAGACACTAAACTGAACAGAGATTTAGCGGGGCCCTTAGAGTTAGCTGGAACATTGTTCAAATCCTCTGCTCACTATGAATTTGCTTAGTGTGTCAGCTGTTATCAATTTTGAGCTTCTTTTTCCACATCTGAAAATGCCTATCTTGCAGGGCAGTTATGAAGATGAAATAGACAAGGTATATAACTATGCTTAGCATACAGAAAGGTGCTGCAAAAATGGTAGCCACTCATAGTAATCATGGGAGCAGTAAGCCAAAAAGAATAGGAAGGAACATAGATGGGTAAAAGTTTCTGCCAAATAAACTGATCTTTTGTTTTAATTTTTGTTTTCATTAGCATGCTCCATCTGCTCTGGGCTATACACCAACATGGATTTCTTCTCTGCCCCAAATCCGTGGAGCTGTTCCTGCCTCCTCACCACAAGGACTCCCACTCCCTTCGTATCCTGGGCCATTACCATCATATGGAGTGTCCCATATCTGTCAGTATAATGCTGTGGGGGGGCCCGGGTATCCAGTACAGTGGGTAGGAATTCCTGGACCAGCTCAGCAGCCTGTGGTCATGCCTACCCAGCCAGGGCCACCGTTCCAGGCAGGAATGAATTTGTCCGCGTTTCCATCATCCTCTGTGCACAATCCATCCACGAACCCTCCGGGTCCCAAATGAATCAGAGTAAATGATGAATGAAGAAAAGGGAGCTTTTCTTCAGAATTATTTCCGGGACACCTAAGATATTAAACTTTCTTCTTGGGTTCTGCCATGTTTTCCTCATTTGAGTTTACTTTCCACTGTATTTTTTTGGGTTCCGATGTAATCTTTGATATAGCTCGTCATTCTGTAGAACTGTGCAGTTTGTACATAGAACACTGCGCACAGAAATGTTTTTCACTTCAAATCCTATCCTCTTTGATACTTGATTTTTTAAAAATACTATTCAGAATGCTTTAAATGAGCTCAGCTTGAGCATTACCATTTCCAGGACACTTAACCATGAATTGCTGAAAAGCCTCCATTTTTTACTGCTGCCAACTGCAGCTGGATGCTACTTTTCTTTAAAATGTATAAAAACTATTTAAATTGATATTCCCCCAATGTGGACAAAGTTAGATCCTCCGACAGCCGGAGTCTTGTGGGATTCTTCACATGTTTGTCTTAGGTTTACTTCTCCCAGAAGGCAGGGTAATGCTGCAGGAAATGTTTTGGTGTATAAAATTAGAATAACTTTTGTCAACTAATATAGAACACGAGCCCTTTTTAATGTGATTTTCTTGCCGTCTTCACAGCTGTAAGAGTGAAGCCTTGTTCTAGGTGAGGCGGAAAGAAAGGATAAAAACAGAACTGTAACAGTTCCTTGATTCTGCAGATAATGTAGCTGTTTTAGGATTTCCATAGTAATTCAAAGCAGCTGTCTCCTTGTTTCTCATGTGCACACTACTTTGTTTTTGAGCATCTGAGAGGCATTGGTTTGGCTTGCATTCTTTTGCAAGGGATATATTGCAGCTGATATGAATCTCATTTGGAGGGAATCTTTGTATTCCTAACAAAAGACGATTCAAGTCACACCTCTATTGACCCATTCTTCCGAAGTGAAATTTACTTGACACAGTAGGTTTTGTAGCTTTCAAGACTTACACATGAAACACTGGCTTTACAGGGTTCTAAGAGATGTGGGGTATACACTGTCCTGCAGTGAAATAGTAGACCCTCGAAGTATACTATTTAATTGCCCGTAGCTTTTTTATTGCCTTTTTTTAGTTGTTATAATTTTTAGTTAGTATCTATCGCCTCTTGTTTTTAGATCTTAGATTATTTTTGCAGCCTCTTTAGAATCTGTGAGAGGTCACTGTCAAGTTGCACTTTACTGGGTTTTATCCAGTTATAGGAGGAGGGGAGGCAATGTCAAAATACACACTTTTGGTTTTCAAAAAAAGTTAACTATAATCATCTTAAAAGGCTGGTCACACAGTTACCTAACGCTCAGTCTGTGAAACCGGAGTCAAAATTCGTGAGTGGTATTTACCGACCGCCACATACACATGTTTAAAATACTTTCCACTCTTGACAATTTCAAGATAGTTTCTAGTGCACATTTACCTTAAGAACAAGTTCTTTCTACTGGTAAACATTCCAAATTTTCACCCAATATTTCTATTAACAGATTTTCTTCCATATTCCACTACAAATTTTAGCCCATGAGCCTGCCAGGTAATGAGCAAACTTAATGGGTGTACTTTTTTTTGCACCATTTACTTTGTGGCACTCAGTGCCCTTTCTAAATAGATATATGTCTTATACTGCTTACCTGAGGATTGCCCTCGACATTGTGAAGATTCTGTCACTATCATTTGGGGCATATAGGGTAGCATTTTGAGAATTACTGTAGGTAAGAGCCAAAGTTTCTTTTCATATGACATGCTAGTTTGGATAAGTCTTCCTAAATCTTATGTACAAATTCTTCAAATTCCTTATACAGTATTGCTTTGCGAGTTGAAGTGATTTTAGGACAGTAGTGTAATGCAAATGCTTGCATTGCAGTGTTTACCATGTATACAAAAACCATGTGCCTAAAATTTGTAATTCTTTCAAACTGCTCATGTTTTATTAGAAGATTTGGATTTGAGTGATTACATTGAGGCTTATAACTTAGAACATCGGTCGCCAACCTGGCAGACCTTGGTCCGTGGACCACTGGTTAGTGACCACTGATCCAGAAAGTGAAAATACTGCAGGTTTTAAGATGTCTATTTCTCTAGTCAAAACATCCCCCCCCCTTTTTTTTTTACTTTTTAAAAATTGATTTTTGGAGGGAGGAAGGGAGAAAGAGAGATGGAGAGTGACAAACATCTATGGGCTGCCTCCTGTATGCGCCCTGACTGCAGATGGAACCTGAGTATGTGCCCTGACCGGGACTTGAACCTGCCACCTTACACTGTCCGGGACAGCGCTCCAACCAACTGAGCCACACTAGCCAGGGCTCTAGTTACAATCCTTTTAAACAGTGTATCTACCCCAAGATGAAAAAAGCTCCATGGATAATATGCACAATTACATTTATTAATGGCTGCTCTATATCACATGCCCCACATTTTGCCACCACCTTCGTTTTCTGTCTGATTCATCATTTGTTTGCCTGCAGACTTTTGCAGTGCCTTGTAGTATTTAGAATCTTTTCAGATTTTTTGCTGGAAAGAAAAGTAGTCTTCTAAAGTTTGAAGATGGTGACTAGTGTACTGCCAAGTCCATGCTGACTGCAGTGGTTGGGTTAACATATATGTTATGTATACATTGTGTATATGTAACGTGTGTGTAAGTTTAAAAATGCAAAAAAAGTGACTTTGTGTGGAAATGAAGAAAACAGTGTTATTCACGTCACTGTGGGGGTTTTTATTTATTTTTCCCATTACTTAAATGTTTGATTCAGCTTCTAGTCACTTTGACTGTAAATATTGGCTAGTTTTCTATATAGGGATTTTGCATTATTTCCTAACTTTTTGCTAAATCATACAATAGTGCTGTTTCCATCCTTGCTGAGGTACTTTTCCAACCCAGAAATAATTAACTCTTGAGGTAAAGCTCAGAGATTCCCTTCTTACTTAACCAAGAGCCTACTGTATAACAAGGGCCTTCTACCCACTTCCCAAAAACAAACTGTCCTTTTCATTTTCCTTCTTGTGGGAGAGAAAAGGGTTGTATTGTCATCTGCTTGTAACTTTTATTTGGGGGGTAGTTTGTATGTCCAGCCGCCATGTTTACTTCTCAAAATGCAAGTCTGACGAATAGTACTGTACCTCCATATGTGCTAATGTGAGCATCTCTTCATGAATTACCTGCTGCTATGTTTGTGAAGTTGGGTGTAACATCTTAAGAATATGAAACCAGTATTGGTGTAAATCTAATGAAAATTACCCTATGTATATTTGTAGCAGTCTTGAATCTCTGTTTAAGGTACTTTGTTGTAATATAACCAATATCCATTCTGTTTCTCATCCTCTTCTTACCAGTTTTATATCGAGCATGAATTCTAATGGTTTGACAGCAAAATTATCTGTGGAAGTTTAAAAGGCACTTTTCCACTGCGATTTTTAGATTGACTGTAGAGTGTTTTGAGTGTAGAGTATGATGGGGATGTATCATTTTAGAACCCCAGGTTTAATTCCAGTCCAGTTGCTTTTGTTAATCTACCTCGTTTTCATTGCTGTTTGGGGGTGCACAAGTAAACACTGCCTGTGAAACTTGCTTTTTTTTTTGCCTTGATTCTCAGTATTCTTTCAGGTTATTGACATAGCCTGCCTCTTTGTCCCAGCGTTAACTCTGAATTAGTGATGAGAGGGACTATCACTCTGCCACCGACCTGTGTTTAAATGATGAGAGCCACATGCATCTCTGAAATACGCTTTGGGGATTTGGGGGTGGAGAGCAGATAAATAAATCCAGTTTGTGGCAATATAAGAATTAGTTGTAGGAATTAGTTGTAAAATGAGCAAATGATAAGAAAGTACCCAAATTAGACAGTTCAGTGCCTGTAACTTTGCCTCTTCTATTAGAGATGCGTTTCTTATCTGTGTGCCTAAAGGGCTATGGGTGAAACTGTTTAAACTAACTACCACAGTGAAATAGCTTGACAAATCCTGCATTGGTGGCCTGTCGTTTAGCATATTAGCATCTACGAGGTATTTGAAGTGTTACCTGGAAACAGCCGTATGCTTTCACTTGAATTGTAGTTGGTGATAACTTGTTCCAATCTCTAAAGTTTATTGGAGGCATTGACTTTCTTTGCTGTCTTTTCCGAGTGATGAAAATGATGCATTCCTTTTTCCCCAAAAAATTCAGCAAATGTTTGTAAACCACATGGTCCTTGTTCCACATGTTTACCGTGTGCAACACTACAGCATAGTTCATGGCAGCAAATACTGTATTTCAGGCTTCGTGCACAAGTACATTCCTGAGGTATATGTGCCATTGGTTCGGGATTCAGTTTTTTCGTCTTTTGCTTCAGAAAAATGTGAGGTGACTTGTGGGCCATTTTCTGGAATAGATTGTTCACATTTCATTCTGTTTATTAGCGAATTGTTTCCCCACCCGATGAACCAGAAAACGGAGGGTGGCATAGAAAAGACAATTAATTGATTTGGTAAATGTAATTTCTGGGATTGACCCTGTTTTCTTTAAAAAAAAACAACAGACTATAAAATGATGACAGTCAAACTTGCTAAAATCCTTTGAAGTGAAATTAGCATACATTAGCATGAAACTTTAATGGAGCCAAATGCTCTCAGGTCACCCGGGAGATAGTTTTACATGTGAAGGATGGACACAAACATTGGTCAGGTTTTGACAGCCGACATAGGCAGGGGCCTGGGATAGCGACTGGGTTACACTGAAGTTATTTTTAACTGAGATAGCTAATAGAGTGTACACACCACTAGCTCCCATTCTGGAAGGTTTTCTTTTCATTTTCAAAAAGCTAAAAGGGCTGAAAGTCAAGCAAGAAGGGAAGGGAGAAACTGGGCTCTTAAGAGAAAAAAGTGCCAGTGTAAAATAAATTCCTAATTGTGTGCTTGTCATCCTTCCAGTTTTTTGTGTGTTGTTTTTTTTTTTTAAGTTGCATTTCTTTTTCACTATATTTTAAGATTTCAGATTGAGGTTTGTGGTCCAGAACATACCCTCAGCAGAAATAGTGACTGATCGGAAAGCGCAGTTGTTCAAGGTCTGCCATGCTCAATCACATAAAGCTTCGTTTAATATGAATATTAAGCATGTAGACCTAGTTCAGCATGAGAGCCACTCAGGAAGTTTATGCAATTAATGAACTTTCATGCATAATTTACTATGAAGTATACAGAATTCCAGTCACATCTTTACATTTAACATTTAGTTGTGTATGTGAACTTTTTTTTTCATTGATTTTTTTTTTTTTTAAGAGAGGGGTAAGGGAAGAGAGAGAGAGGAATATCTGTTGGTTGCCTCCAGTACACTCCCTGACCGGGGATTGAACCTGCAACCTGAGTGTGTGCCCTGACCCAGAATTCAACTTACCACCTGTTAGTGTACAGGATAATGCTCCAACTAACTGAGCCACACCGGCTAGGGCTGAACTCTCTTTTCTTAATTGGGGAATGTAGCATTATATAGAATGTTGTTAAACTTCATTTTAATCCTTGACCTTAACTTTTCTTTTCTTTTTTTGGGTAAACCAAGTGACCTGCCTTTAAGCAGTTGTCTTATTTTGGTTATTTGAAACTGTGATTTTTATTTCATTTGTACCCAACCATTGTAAGTATTTTGTTTCCTGGAAATTTTGTTTTCAAACAGAAAATAAAGGCTGTGTTAAAATGAGTATGTCATCTTATTAAAATGCTGTCGGAGTCACTGCAGTCATCTGGCTTAAACTAGTTCTTCACTTACCAAATTTAATTTGGCAGAGTTTTAAAAATTGAGTCCTATAGATTATGCTGGCTGATCAGACCAACCAAGCTGTTTTATCTCTTGATTTATAGCCCCAACAAATTTTGAGTTGGACCTCTTTTCCACACTTGTCAATCAGCAATAACTGTCAGAGTCACTATGATTTACTGACCACCTACTATGTTAGGTAGGCTTTTATCTGTGATATTTTAATTCATAAAACAGTGCTATAAACTAGGTCTATTACTATTTACACTTGACAGAGAAAATTGGGGAATCAAAGAGATTAAAGAGTTTACTAAGGTAACAAGAGCTAGTAAATGGTGAAGCCTAGATCCAAATCCAGGTCTGTCTGACTCCAAAGCTCACAGGAAAAATCCCGAGTCTTACTGTCAGATGTACTACATGAAACATAATCCAAATACATTTACAGTAGGTTTTCATCAAATTAGAGGATTAGTATGCTTTTACACATAAAATATGGATTTATATATAGTACTTGTTTCATAATTTCAGCTGTAGTATATGTAGTACAAGAAAGAATTCAAAATATGCCCTGTGTACATACTTATTGAGTACTAGAGGCCTGGTGCACAAAAATTTGTGCACTGTTGTGGGGGGGTGCCTCAGCCTGGCCTGTGCCCTCTCAGAGTCTGGGACCCCTCGGGGGATGTCTACCTGCTGGCTTAGGCCTGCCCGGGGATCGGGCCTAAGCTGGCATTCAGGCATCCCTCTGGCAGCCCTGGAGCCATCAGGAGATGTCCCCTTACTAGCAGGGAGCAGGCCTAAACTGCAGTCGGACATCCTTAGCGCTGCCTGCCGAGGTGGGAGAGGCTCCCGCCACCACCGCTATGCTGGCAGCTGGCAGCCTGGCTTGTGGCTGAGCAGAGCTCCCCCTGTGGGAGCGCATTGACCACCAGGGGGTATCTCCTGCATTGAGCATCTGCACCCTGGTGGTCAGTGTGTGTCATAATGACCAGTCATTCCCAGTTGTTCTGCTGTTATGATCTATTTGCATATTCTTTTATTATATAGGATAGAGGCCTGGTGCATGGGTGGGGGCTAGCTGGTTTGCCCTGAAGCGTGTCCCAGATGAGGGGCTGATGGTTGTTTGCAGGCTGGTTAAGCCTCCCAGTGGGGACGCTCACCCCATGGGGGTGTGGCCAGCCTGGGTGAGAGGCTGATGGCTGTTTGCAGGCCAGTCACACCCCCTTCAGGGTGGAGGTCCCCACTGGGATGCCTGGCCAGCCTGGGTGAGGGGTTGAGGGCTATTTTCAGGCTGGCCACAGCCCCTTCAGGGTGGGAGTCCCTACTGGGGTGCCTGGGTGAGGGGCTGATGGCTGTTTGCAGGCTGGCCACGCCCGCGGGCTGAAAGCAGGGATCTGGGATTTATTTAACTTCTATAATTGAAACTTTGTTGCCTTGAGCAGAGCTCAGGGCCGGCAGGGCAGGTGGGAAGCTTAGCTTCTTCCATCACCGGGGCAACTCAAGCCTCCTGCTCGCTCCAGCTCTGTGGCTGCCGCCATCTTTGTGATGGAGTGATGGTTAATTTGCATATTACTCCTTTATTGGATAGGATTTCTTTTCATATTGACTAATTATGGTCCACCTTTAGAAAAAAGTGCATTTGGATATGTCCCTCCCACATCTCTTATCACCACAATACTGTGACTTAGGAGACTATCAATGATATCAGATCATTTGTTCATTTGATAATTTAGATAAAAAAATCATGCATATGTTTATATAAACAGTCATAGAGGAAGAGGCCATTCAGAAATATTCAAGATTAAATAGGGATTATTTTTTGTATTAAAAATTGGCACTTTTGGAGAAACAAGATGGCGGCATAGGGTAGACACCGCATATGCAGCTGTGAACAACTATTTCAGAAAAACTGCGAAAAGAACACACGGACACCACACGCACCCACAGGACGGCTGGCTGAGTGAAAATCCTACAACCAGAGAAGAGTCTGAGACTCAGAGCAGCAGCAGAAGCAAAGTACAGAGGTACGGAGGCGCG
>PVJC01021679.1:0-28003 GCA_004026665.1 Murina feae
GGTGGGGGTGGGGAGCCTATGGGTGGGGTGGTGGGTGGTGTGGGGGTGGGGAGCCTGATCAATGGGTGGCAGGTGATGTGTGTGGGGTGGGTGGGGCGAGATGTGCAGGTGGCAGGTGGCAGGTTGTGCGGGTACAGGCTGGGCTGAGGGACCCCCGAGTGCACAAATTTTTGTGCACCGGGCCCCTAGTATATAAATAAATGGGAGATGGTGACATAATCACAAAACAATGTACGTCGAGTCCAACGTAACCTGGGGACTGTCTGTAATTGCTTACTTGTGTTCCTTGCCCCTCTCCATTCTCCTCCTCACACTGTACCTTTGCACATAAAACACATAATAGGCAGGAAAGGGAGAAAAACTGAATAATTCTCCTTGCAAACACTTAGCAACTCTGATAAAAGATTTAATGAGAGAGAAAAACGGAAGCTGTTGATTAAATCATGCATAGCAGTTAAGTGTAGGATTCAATTATACTAAATGGAGAGTTGAGACTTGCTTATATGAAAGACATTTAAAAGATTCACTAAAATCTTATAAGAATATTCAGATTCTTAATTTCCCAGAATGGAAGAATGAAATATTTTCCATTTTCATAACATACTACATGATCATTGCAGGCTGGGGCAACTCAAACACCAATTCCTTTTAGCCAAGAAATTCAAAGTAGGATATAAACTTCTCAGTGTCTGTCAAGCCTCAAAACAAACAAACAAACAAACAAACAAAAAAACACATTGGTCATAAATAAAAGACCAAGCCTTTTTACTCCAAGCCCTGAGTTACACACCACATCTCCCACATACAATGAATCTCTTCTATTCCCAGTGTCTAGCATACTGCAGTGAAAATGCCATTTTTAAAAAAATAGCTTTTTCTTCTTACTTAGGAAAAGACCACTCTTGTGGTGAAGTAGAAGTGGCCCTACCTTACTTGGTGCTACTGTTATCTATCTACTAGAGGCCCAATGCATGAAGATTCATACAAGAATAGGCCTTCCTTCCCCTGGCTGCTGGCACTGGCTTCCCTCTGGCACCCAGGACCTGGGCCTTTGCTCCAAGCTGGAGCCTCCTCCTGCCCACTCCTACCAGCCCTGTGGCCACCACCCAGAGGCCAGCCCTCGGCAGCCAGCCCCAGCACAAAGGCAGCCAAGCATCCTGCCTGAAGGAAGCCAAGCATCCGCCCGCTCCGGCCAGCTCCGTGGCTCTGGCCAGCACCACCATCTTTGTGGCTATGGGCACAGCCATCTTTATCACAGAGTGATGGTTAATTTGCATATTACCCTTTTATTAGTATAGATTTCCCCTCCTATGGAGCCTAGGTTGGCTCTATAACTTCCCTGACCACTGGGATGTGGCAGAAGTGACGCTGTACTTTAAGAGATCACAGTTTGTGATTTGTCCGCTTGAATTACTCTCTCTTAGAAGCTGGCTATTATGAAAAAAGTCCAACTTCTTAGACAGAGGGAGGAGGCCACGTGAGAAGATGCATGAAGCTAGCTTGATTGCTCCATCCCCATCCTTTCCAAGGTTCTATCAGAAGAACCACCCAACTGAGCTTCAGCCATTCCACAGAATGGTAAGGAATAATAGATTGTTGTTCTATGCCACTAAATGTGGGTGTGGTCTGTAACAAGATAATTGACAACTAAATGCTGGGTTAAAAATAAAATGCTTTCACAAAAGAAGAATAAACATATTGCATTGTAAGTCATTTACTTGCATGCTGGTTTAAACTTTAATATTTTCTTTTTTAATGGAAGTGTTAATAGTTAAGCCACCCATGCTGTGAGAAATTAGAAAATGCTACAATATATTAGATACTCTGCTAGATTACCGGAGACTTAGCTTTGAGTAAGACAAGAAAGGCCGCTGCCCTTGTGATGCAGTTTACATTCTAGTGAGTGGCAGAAAGAGCAGGTATCAAATAAGTGAACAGGCAAGTAAACAAAAGAATTTTAGGTGGTGAAAACATAAAGCCAGATCATGTGAAAGAGAAAGAGCAAGGTGAAGGACCCACTTGAGATAAAAGGGATGAAAAATGGTTATCTGGCAATAGGTTGTTGGAACTGGGACCAGCATAGCAACAAGTAGCCAGCTTTGAAAGGACCTGAAGGGGAGGAGGAAAATGGAAAAGCTGTCCAAACAGAGAAAACCACAAGTGCCAATGCACTGGACAGCAATGCATTAGGCTTATTGGAGGATTAGAAAAGCCAGGGTGGCCAGAGCAGAATGAGCAAGAAGGAGAATACAAGATGACCAGGACAGCAAGCAGAGGCCAGAGAAATCATACGGAGGCTCTATGAACCACAGAAGGTAGTTTGGACTTCATTCTATATGAGCTGGAAGACAGTGGAGAACATAACTATAGCTGTCCTTAAGTGGCTTAACGAGAGGATCCTTGGACAAACTTTTCAACTCAGAGGCTAAAGAACTGTGTAAAGATTACCTCAATTCATAACAAGGAAAGATTACATTGATACCAACTAAGAGAAGGAATACCTTATGAAAGAGGCCTGGAACCCGTGCAGAACTCAGCTCCTCCAACCACTGCCACAACCTCTGACACTGTAGCAACAGCAGAGCAGACAGAATGCTAAGATAAGTAAAAACCCCAAGAGACTGAAGGAGGAAGCCAAGTCTGCAAACTCCATATTACCAATAATAACAGCAACTTACATTTTAATTATTTCAGAGCCTGTAAAGAATCCACGTTGTGCCAGGCTCGCCTGGCTCAGTGGTTGAGCATCAACCTATGATTTGGTTTGATTCCTGGTCAGGGCATATGCCTGGGTTGTGGGCTTGATCCCCAGAGTGGGGCTTGTAGGAGGCAGCTGATCAATGATTCTCTCTCATCATTGATATTTCTATCTCTCTTTCCCTTTTCCTTCTTTTCTGAAATCAATATATATATAATATATATTATATATATAATAAATATATATATAATATATATTATATATATTTAAAGAATCCACATTATTTCATTTTATCCATAGAACGACCTTATGAGAAAGGCTTAGAAAGCTTTATCCCCACCTTAAACATAGGAAATCAAGATTCAAGGTTAGTCTACTCTGCCAAAGCCACAGAGCCCAGGATAAAATGCAGCTCCTCTTCCTAAACCCTTGTTCCTCTCATTAAATCACACTACCTAACTAGATTCTAAGTATTTCTAAAATATGTGGAAAATTACTACAGAACATGTGGGAAATGGTTTCGGAACTCCTCAGAGACAGCACACTGAAAAGCAGCCTTTCGTTCATCTGCATAGGGCACCAGAGAGGTGATACATGAATGGATATGCCCTTCAAAATAGGATGTAATAAAATAAACTTTGTCCACCTGACTTAATGAGGTCTCTGACTTCAACAAACATGAAAAAGGGAATTCACACTTCACTTTAGTAGCAATAATTTGAAAGTTAGAACTGCAAGTTAAATTTCTAAAACAGTCTCTTATCTCATCCAGCTAAGTCTTTTATGGATTGTCTTTCAATTCTTACAAAACTTGGGAAATAATTGTTGAGAAAGGCTGCTGACAATAATGACCTCTCTTGTCCTTGTATGTTCTTTATATTCTTTTACATTTTCCTCAAACAGAATAGAACTATATGCATAACAAGAACTATATGCATTCTCAAATGAGACTAGAATTTCAAACAGAATAGAACTATATGCATTCTCAAATGATCAGAATAATGGATCTCTAGCAAATAAGTTTACCAACTTTATTAATTATTACATAAAACACACAGTAAATAACTCCAAATGAATCAGAAGAGCCTTTATTATGGATTATAGTGACTTCTTTCCTAGAGTGCTCTTGGATGATTCCTGGAGCAATTCCTAGACCACTGTTTGTCCCTCAAGGTATGCTGAATTAGTAGCTTCACCTTGGCAATGAAGTACTTTGAAATGCTGGCAATAGAGTTATCCTACGCACCAAAATATGTTTAACTAAGCATTTAGCAGTAATATATGCTGTGAGGACTTTCATATTACATATTAGTGTAAGTTTATTATGCATTTTAAAAACAATAAAATATAAAATATTTTTGTATTATGTAACAGATAATTTGATTCATCACCTGACAACCTAATGTAAAAATTGCAGTCTATGGATCATTGAGTCACTTTTATAATATATTCTTCAAAGCTGAGGTACTCAATGCTACAAATGTATTTGGCTTTCTATAGAACAAACTTTGCTTTCCTAGTAGTTTTAACCAGTCCTTATAGAATTCACAAAATTATATGGCCTTTAAATTTTTTCAATGATATCCAGAAAGAACATTTTGCTTGTATTATCCCTGTGGACTATTTGCTTTTGACATGACTAAACTTGTTTTGTTTTCTAGTGTTGAAAGAAGTGGAAAAATTGATCCACTTAATGAACATTTCTGAAAAATATTAACACACAACAGTGAAAAGGGACATGCTTTTAAAGGTTTAGATTTAAAAGAAACAAAGACAGCTGTTGGGGGAAAAGAATTAGTCTACTGAAAAAAATGAACACAGTTTTGTTTTCAAGCACAGCTCCAAAGACCATTAATGTTTTCAATACAAGTGCACAATAAAGGCCGCTTTGGAAAATATCTGCTCAGTAACAGCACTGATTTGAAAAATTAAGAAAATAAGTTCCTGCGAAAGAGAACATAAAGAGAGTCACCAACCACAGTTGTAATAATTATCATCAGCACCCAGAAGCCTGTTGTGTAAACCATGTGCACACTGCACACAATCCATCCTCAGGTCACAGCTAAGAGACCTGGTGGGACCGAGAAAATATCTCTGAGCTCAACACATCTGTGTTCCTCCAAGTCTGTCAGCTAATTAACAGAAAGATTGGGGGCCCCGTTTCTCAACTTCAAAATAGAGGAGACAACAAAGGTACTTTATAACTCATTCTATAATATCATGAGAAAATCACACAGATGTAGTTTCAAGGACAAAACAATGACACACCAATTACCACAGGTAATAACTTGAGGAAGCTTTTAGTTGAAAGTTGGCAAATTCCCCAGCAAAACCACAGCTTCAAATTATCCTTCAACCCATAATAATTCTCAGGGAGTTACTAGCATTTGAGTCCCTATTTCTTCTTAGCCATTACTATTTTGTCACCAAAAAACTTGTTCCACATCATGAGAGTATCAAAAAATATGCTGTCTCACCACCTCGCTGAGATGTAGCAAAGAAGAATCAGCAGGTAGGTGCTGGCACCTTCCACGCATACTCGCCCTTGCTCAATAATCCGGCACAGAAAATGTTATCACCCTTTAATGCAGATTAAGCTAAAGCTCGGAAATTCAATCTGCTTGGGAGCTGATATATAAGCCCAGCTCAAAAAATGGTATAGTTTCCCCATAACATCATTTAATGCCATCACAAAAACTAAGACAATAATGATTAATGGAAAATACAATTTATGCTCTCTATAGGTAAATCATTGAATCTTCAAAAGCATTTTTAAAAATCTAATTTCATTTTTTTCAATTCATTTTTTTATGTCTCATCTGTTATTGCTCCCCAACAAATGAAATTATTTGTGTGTGTCTCTGCTCCATTGCACTGAAAGATCACCAAGGATAGGAGTTGTGAAGGATTTGTTTATAAATTTCCAACATAGAGCTCTGTTCGGACCAATAAGATTGTTTAATAAATGTAGACTTAATTTGAAATATTTAATAAAATTTTTGAGACAAAACAGTAATATTGAAAATATTTTGTCCGTGGTATCAACTGTTTCACCTATTTTTAACTATTTTTAAAATTAATTTGTGAGTTAGAGAAAGCACCTTTGTTATCTTTTAGTGATAAACCGTTTAAGTGGGCCATCAGCATTATCTGTGAGCATAGTTTGAGAAAGACTGATTGTAGATAGAAATAGAATCTGGGTTGATGTTCTCTTTCAAGATCTAGTTAATCTTGCCTCTGGGGAAATTAGAGTTAAGGCATGTCAATCTCTATTTTTTTGTTGTTGTCATTGTTTGTTTTGTTTTGTTTTATATATCATGGTGTAAGCAACTCAAACAGATATCCAGAAATGGTTTTTCACATGTCCCCTTCTTTTCCATTCTCTTCCTCACCTCCACTCCAAGACAGGAGGAAATTAGCTTTCTGGCTGACTATCCAATCTCATGTCCACCAGGACACATTAGTAATTCTCAATGGGGCAAGGGTAGTGAATCTGGCTGATGATAGCTTGGCTGAGGAGTTAAGTTGACCTACCTGCTGATGAGCTCATCCCTAAGTCATTCATGACTCTAGCAGATGTTTACACTTCACAGAATGGTAACCTTCTTCAGTCTCCAAAGCCAACCGGGATCCAATGGAAATCTAAGCAATGTACCACATACAACTAGAACGCACAGAACATGAGAAAGACATCCAGAGGACCTGCTACTGTACTGCTTCCTCACACTCCTGATCAAACTACTGAAGCTACAAATGACCTTGCTATAGAGATATAGTACACAGATGTGGAAGCTGCCTGCTAGAGGAGAATGAAGAGAGGAAGATTTGTACTGAAGTAAATTTGCTGCTTACATGAAGGGAAAATTTCATTATAGCTAATAAATTGATCATAGTGATTCTGAAAGAGCTATTTTGATAGTTTTAAAAACCAGCAATCCCTTTTTTTTTTTTTTTTATCCACAGGAAAAGCATTAACTAGGAAGCAAAACAATGTTCTCTGAAACAACTCTTTCTTTCTCTAGAAACAAGTAGATAGCTCACTGGTGCATAGACCCTGAATTTTTCATAGGAATTAAAGTACTATATCAGGTTTTGAATTGGAGCCTGTAAACACCTCGCCAGGATGGGCTGAATTATTAATCACCTAGTGATAATTAAAGATTACTGCTTAATTTGAATGTGTGTACATATGCAATTATATATGCATATATATTCATTTTAAATTAAATCTGGAGATCAAAAACTAAAAGTGCTGGTGTTGTCTATAGCCATACCACTCTGAACATGCCCAAACTCACCTAAAAACATCGGTGTTCAAATACCAATTTCCTTCTCACTCTAGTTAATGATTTTCTACATATTTTTCTCTCACCCAACTAAAAAGAAAGTCATATACTACCTAGATGTTACTTTTACCTTCTAAGGATATTTTTCAAATGCACATTGTCAGGATTTGCAAAGTACAGAACAATTTTTAAACTATAATAATCTATGACTTAGAGATTATACAACTGTGAAAATTCTATAATTCTGGTTGAATATTTCAGTTTTGATAGCCACTATAAATGAGATAAGGTTAACCACAACATCTAGCCAGATGTGTTTAATAATGCAAGAAACTCTTCTCCAACACAAATGTTTAGGTAGTCTCTTACTTTGGGGTTAAAGCTTCAATGACTTCCAGTCTCAGTTTTGTCACAGCCCAATGAGTTTCTAAAATTTTAAAGTGTGTTACAAACTTCTCAAATAAACAATGACATTAAATTTGGGAAAGCACCCATGCTTTGTAGTGTTAAAATGGGCTGTGTACACTATAGATTCTAGAGGGGAAAGTTGTGTGAGGTCAGGGAATTCTTAAAGGCTTTGAAATACTAGAGTAGAGTCTGAGGGCATGTACACTTTAAGTCTTCACAACTCTAACAATGAAGGAAAAATCCATCAATGGGATTGCTGCCCAGGCCAAACAAAAGCTTATTATTTGAGGGATAAAACACTTTCAATTTTCAATATTACTTCTAATCCATTATCCATAGTTCTTTAAGTAGAGCAATTTCCTTTTAAGTGGAAGTAGTTGCATCTTCACATCTATTTGAAAATGCAATTAGATGGAAATATAATACACTACAGCTGGAAAATGAACAATCCATTTTTCCTCTTCCTAGACAAGGTCACACTGCTGAGCACACTCAAGTTAAGCGTGATACAGAAGTTAAGCCATAAATCCAATGAGATGGAAGACTCTGGCATCCAAGCCACGGCAAAACCCAGTGTCAAAGGGGCCCATATTTGATTCTGTCCACCTCATTTAAAGACTCTCAGTTATTATTAATACACAACCTCTCTCTTAAAAAAAAAGTGTAGTATTTTACAGATCAGATAAACAAAAGACGCTGTCATTTTTAAACCAAAACATATTTAAGAGGAAAAAAATGTAAGTGAAACTAATTTGCTACATATGTTTTAGTCATACAGTACATAAGGGGGTTTCTCTGACACCATATGGAAAACATCTGAACTTGTAAGACAATGACCTTCATAAATCACTCTAGGCTCCAACTCCAAATTATGTCTTGTTCCCCCACTCATGGGATAGTCACTATATCTCATATAAATTCATTATGTTATATGTGCACAATAATCTATCTCTACCTTTATAAGGAATGATGTCATAATGTACAGTCAAGGATTTTTGAAAAAGGGAACAAGTTCTTCCACCAGATGGGCCAACCTATGGTACTGCTTCTCCAGATACAATGTGTTACAAGGCAGTGTATCCACACTGCTCAAAGGAAGAGGAAATTAATGGAGAAAGAAATGAGCAATCTGAGAACTCAATGTTTTCTGAGGCTTCCTGATTTTTCTTCTTCCAAGGTAAATGTAAAATAAAAATGCCTATATCTTTTCACATAATTTCCGTTTATATATTTCTCATGGTTGGATGTCCATCAAAATGAAATCTATGCTCTGCTAGTAATGTTTACCTGTAATGAATCAGCAACTATGGTACTAGCAGGTTTTTCTCTAAACTAATGTCTTGCCATGACAAAAGTTTAAACTAATGGAGCAATAAGTTTTTGCCTCTGGTTGGTGAGGAAGGAAAAGAAAATAGATATTTTCTACCCTCCAGTTTCTTTTTCCATAGAAAGTTTCCTTTTAATAACTTCCTTATTAATCCAATCTCCCTTCCATTTTCTGTACTTAAGGAATATAGGTTTATTTGTGCTATTTATTCACTTTCAATCACTTGAGGAAATGACCATTGAGTTAAGGTGAATACCAGTGAGTAACTGAAATGAAAACTATGCAAACCTTGTATAAACATACCTAAGGACTACTTTTCAGTCCCTTGAAATTGTCTGCCTCTTCCTCTCTTCCTACTCTAGCTCTCTCTTTCACTTCAGACCAGTCAACAAACATGTAACATAAGGAATGGAGAGGCCAGGTCTCAGGCCACAATAAATACATGTTGAATGAATTAAGTGAACATTAATGGCTGTAGAATGAAGACTTATTATGAGAATGACAACCTGGAGAAATTATGCCCCATCTGAAGTGAGCAGCTCTGAAAAATCATTGCAAGTCAGGATTGCTCTGGGGGTAGAAAAACACTATAAATGGGCCATCTATGTAGAAGTTGAAAAATTATGTCTATAGCCTGCCTCAGGCCTGCAAAACAAAAGTATGCAACCTCTGACTTAGAAGCTACATTTGCCAAAGGAAGGAAGTATAGTTGAAAATATAGAATCCCAATGAACTCTAACTGCTCTCTAATACTAGGTATTATTATAAATATTTGATGAAATCAGTAAAACATGGCAAAGCAATAAACTACAGTAACGTAAAAAACATGAGTAATCTCTACCTTTAATAGTAAAGTTTTGCATGAGACTATCAGGAATAAGATATTTTATAATGCATTTATAATTGATTATCTTCCACTATCTATCATATATAATACTATATAATAATAGACAAACATGCAAATTAGCTGTCCCTCCGCTACACTAAGCAATGCCCACTAGCCACACCCACCAGCCAATCCAGAGTGATATGCACATTAACCCAACAAAGATGGCAGAGGCCGGAGCCCAGATACTTATGTTGCAGCCACAGCTACCATGCAAGCATCCCCGCTCTGGCCTCTCGGGTCTGTTGGAGATGCAGAAGTCAGAGGAGACAGAGAAGACCAGCTCTAGTGCCTGAGGCTAGCTTCAGCTTTCCACCGGTGTAGGTGGAGCACAGGAGATTTTGTCTCGGTGCAGTGGCTGATACAATGCTGTGAGCGCACTCCAGCAGTTCAGATCTTTCTGGCACACCAGGAAGATGGCAACGCCTGCCTGAGCCCCTCCCAGAGCCACATACACAGTACCCCAACCTTTACGCTCATTGGTTCCCTAAGATGATGTTCCATGATTGGCCACCTCCACCTATAAATACTCTGTACTTCCTCAATAAAATTAGATCTGCGTCACAGAACCTGGTCTCTGGAGTCGTGCATGCAAGCGTCCTAGCGCTAGGGGCTCCGCCATTCTCACCCCTGGGAAATCCCCTGCTTCATGCCAGGAGATGAAGAAGCTACCTTCCCCATGATCCCAGGCCGTAGCAGAGGGAGAAGCCACCCACACTGCATCCCAGGGGACACAAAGAACCCGGGCCCAGTGACCCATGCTGGCTGCAGCCTGGGAGAAGCCAACTGCCCCACACCCGTCCACCCCATGTCCTCAGGAAGACTGAGGAACCAGACCCCAGCACCTGAGGCTGCCTGCAGCCTAGGAGACCAAGAAGCCGAGGGAGAAGCCCCCACACTGCATCCAAGGGGACATGGAGAGGCTGCCCACTTGCAGTCCAGGGGAGACAGAGAACCCAGCCCAGTGCCTGATGCTGGCTGCAGCCTAGCAGACACCTGCTGCTGGCCATTGGTGGGTAACGAATGGAGGGCTGGATGGTTCCAGAGGTGGAGAGCCCTGCACTGGGGGTTAACGGCCCCTCCCCATGGAAGCTTTAAGGAGTGAAGGAAGGCTGCTCCCTCTCTCTCACACGCACACCCCCTCCTGGGCCTCCTCTCTCACTGGCTCCATTTTGTCCACCACCAGGAGTAGGGGTCTCCTGTGAGAGGCCCCAGGTCTCCCTTCAGAGCTGGGGTGAACCCCTGGGGGAGCCAGGAGACAGAGAGATGGGCAGGGAGCGGGTCGGAGTAGCAGCAGCCCAGGAGAGTTTGGGGGGAAGTAACCAGGTGGGGGAGGGGCAGAATAGGGAGGAGGCTTCAGAACCCCCTCCCACTATGGACAAGTGGCTGCTGAGGCCGCCCCCTCCAGGTAGGCACTGGGGGGGCCTAGGGCTGGTGGGTGAGGAGCCTAGGGGCCCTGGTGAGCCTCCCAGTGTGGGTGGAGGGAGATTGGAGTGGGGGAGGGGGGTCCCAGGAGGTCAAGGGAAGCAAGACATCAGGGACATTCTACAGCAGATAATGACCATCACGGACCAGAGCCTGGACGAGGCCCAGGCCAAGAAACACGCCCTAAACTGCCCCCGAATGAAGCAGCGCTCCTTAGCATCCTGTATGAAATCAAGGAGAAGACTGGCCTCAGCATCTGAAATTATCAGGAGGAAGAGCTGGTGGCCCCCCAGCTTATGTGCTTGGACAACATGCTTCTGGCAGAAGGTGTCGCTGGGCCTGAGAAAGGGGGAGGGGGGGGCTCAGGGGCATCAGCTGCAGCAGCAGCAGCTTCTGGGGCGGCGTGTCCCCTGACAACTCCATTGAACACTCGGTCTATGCAGCAAACTCGCCCGGATCCGCCACATCTACCACTCAGAGCTGGAGAAGTATGAGCAGACATGTAATGAGTTCACGGCCCACGTCATGAACCTGCTGAGGGATCAGAGCCCCAGGGGCCCATGGCACCCAAGGAGATGGAGCAGGTAGTGAGCATCACACACCGTAAGTTCAGCGCATCCAGATGCAGCTCAAGCAGAGCACCTGCCAGGCGGGCATGATCCTGTGCTCCCGGTTCCTGGGTGCCAGACAGAAACATGGAACTTCAGCAAACAGGCCACCGAAATCCTCAATGAATATTTCTATTCCCACCCGAGTAATCTGCATCCCAGTGAGGAGGCTAAGGTACAGCTCGCCAAGAAGTGTGGCATATGATTTCTCAGGCCTCCAACTGGTTTGGCAATAAGCGGATTCACTATAAGAAAAATATCAGAAAGTTTCAAGAGGAGGCAAACATCTACGCTGTCAAGATGGCCGTGTCTGACATCCAAGGGGGCCACAGCAGCACCAGCTCCCCAACACCCCTTCCTCTGCAGGCTCTGGCGGCTCTTTCAATCTTTCAGGATCTGGAGACATGTTTCTGGGGATGCTCAGGCTCAACTGAGATGCCTACCCTGCTTCCCAGTGGAGTCACTCCAACACTCGATGGGCCCAGTGGGCCACAGAGATAACCTTGGGGGAGGTCAGATGGACAGCTCTCGGGAAATGAGGGCAAATGGCGGTTGGCAGGAGACTGTGACCCTGTCCTCAGTGACATCCCCAACAGAAGGACCAGGGAGCGTTCATTCTGACACTTCCAACTGCTCTCACCCCTCAGGGCCCCAGGGTGGGGGCTCACGAGGTGACTCTTGACGAGAGGACAAAGGCATCCAGAGGACAAGCTCCAGACACAGGAGAGGCACGAGATGGAGAAGGGCAAATGGGGTTGCCCTATCCTAGCCACTCAGTGCTAGGGTTGCTGACTACATGGCAAGGAGAAGGGGGTCCCCTAAGGGGAAGGTGGGGTCTGTCTCCCCTTTTCCCCCTCCTTTTAAATCTTTTTCTCTCCCCTTTTTCTTACACAGAAATTCACCCAGAACCCTATTTTTCAGATCTTCTCTCTCATAGACATATACACAACTATTCTGTTTCTCTCTCTCATAGATACATATACAACTATTGTTTCTCTATAGACACATATACATTCTCTCTCCGACACATATACGATTATTCTGTTTCTCTCTCTCTTTCTCTCATTTCACCCATTCTCTCTCCCCCACCTCTTGTCTGCTCTGGGATCTGTGGAGATGCCAGCTTTGCCCTACCTACCAGAGATGCCAAAAATGGGACACAACTTCTGGACGGATGACCTGGCCACTCCCCCCCCACAACAAGGCTTCCCATCCCTCCCCCTCAAGACAGCTTTATTACCTCATATGCAGCTCATCTTAAACCAATAGAAATGTTTAATAGAAGAAAAAAAAAGGAAGGAGGGAGGGAAGAACTTTATAAAAGTTAGTGGACTGCAGAGTCAAAGAAGGAAAGAGAATGTATAAGTGAACGGTAGGAGCTATAGTGAAAATCAAATATAGTTGTGTACTGGGGACAGATTTTAAAAGTAGGAGTCAGAAAAGAAAGAAAAAGATAAATGATAGTGAATAATTAGGCAGGTAGAGAGATCGGTATTAAAACAGTGGAAGTAAGTAGAAAAGTATGGGAAAGGTAGGATAAGAGAGAAAGAGGAGGGAAGAAAAGTTTTAAAGGGGGATCTGGTTGAGCTTAAAAGGAGAATGGGAAGAAGGAAGGAATGGGGGAGGGAGCAAAGCAGGTCCGAAGGAGGAAGTGAAGAAAAATAAGGTGGGAAGGAAGGAAAAGGGGAGGAAAAAAGGGGTAAAAATAAAGGAAAGAAGGAATGTGGGGAGGGAAGGAAGGTAGTAGAAAAATGGGAAGAAGGATGATGAAACAGCAGTAGGAAATAAGGAGGAAAGAAAACTTTATAAATGATGAGTTGGTAGGAAAAGTGTTACATAAAGGAGAAAAATTGTGTGAGAGGCAAAAGCCAATAAGGAAGTAAAATACAATTGTGTGTGAAGAGGATAAGATTAAAAAAGAAAGTTAATAGGTGTGACCAGGCTGGCAGGGGAGGACAGTAAGGGGGATCAGGCAGGCAGGCAGAGTGGTTAGGGCAGGCAGGTAAGTTAGCAGTTAAGAGCCAGAGGTCCCAGATTATAAGAAGGATGTCCAATGGGCAGTTGTACATCCCCTGAGGACTCCCATATTAGAGAGGGTGCTGGTCAGGCTGAGAGATCCCTGCCCCACATGCACGAATTTAGTACACTAGCATATATAGAAAAGGCTAATATGCAAAGTGTCCCCTTAGGAGTTCGACCAGGAGAATGGGAATTCAATCACTCACTATGACATGCACTGACCACCATGGGGCAGTGCATAACATGGCAGGCAACCAGTGGCAGCAGTGGGGCATTGAGGGAGTGAGGAAAGGAGGAGGTGGGGAAGCAGGGGAACCGCAAGGTGGCAGTGAGGGAAGGAGGAAGCAAGAAGGCAGAGAAGTGGGGAACCTGATCGGCCCTGATTGGCAGCCAGGCCTAGGGACCCTACCCGTGCATGAATTTTGTGCATCAGGCCTCTAGTTTTAAATATTGGGGTAAAGAGAGTAAGACATTAAGAACCCCTAACTAGAGAAAGTATCCTTAAAAGCCTGCAAATACATATAATTAAGCATATATGTATGCTTACAGTACTAAGTGTAAAAAAACCCACAAAATCAGATTTTTGTTATTATTATAACTTTGATGTTTTCCATGAAAAATTAAATCTCTCCTCCAAAACAAATGTCTTTAATGACCCTGTTTTATTCAATTACTTACTGGAAATTTAGCATTATTAGGAAGTAACACAGTTGCACTCAAATGCTATACTAAATATTATCTTGTAAAGATTTTGATCTTAATATGAGAAATTAAAAACAGTACCATTTTATAAAATATTGCTAATGTTTTCTGAAAAAAATTTTTAATTACTGAGTATACATTTATAAGATCAGGCCATTCAATGCATATAACTACACATATATTTTCACAACTAATCTCAGTTTTAACTTTACTTTTCACAAATTACCACCACTTTTAATCATTTCATAAAATCACTTTATGTTTCTCCACTTTTAGCCATTAGGCAGTGTGAAGGTTCAGAATTACATCCTCATTATAAATAACTAGAAAGCTAGACAAAATAATGAAACAGCTGTTTTCAAACATAAACAATGCAGGACTGTAAACCCTCAGAAAAAGAAATCAAATAAGGCAGAATACAAATAAAGCCTGAAAGTCTTGCTGAATTAAAGAGACAGAAATCAGATTTCAGATAAAATAAAAGGCCTTCAATTTGTGGAGCAGAAGAGTGATAACAAAAATTCTAGTTATCTGTATGAGGGTTTCCTGTGACTTAGGCTAAATTTCCATTCCTAGAAGAGAATATCATGAGTCTGGGAAAAGAATAATTACCAGAGAACTGGAAGCGAAACAATTCTCAGAGCACACAGTTCTGATATCCATCATGAAGAGTTTCACAATTCAAAGTGAAGAGACCTCATTACATTCACAGGAAACTGATAGAGAGCCTCAGAAGGTGTTGCCTCAGTAAAGGGACTCAACTAACCACAGAGTAAAGTTACTCTATACGTCTCCTAAAGAGTTTAAAAACTAGCTTTGAAAGGACTAACCTAATCCAAAGAAACCCTCACTACTAGTATATGTCAGAACATAGTCCAACAATCTTTAAAGACCACACCAAAAGCAAGCTGTGAACAATGAGAGCTTTTTGATATCTGGCTTCCAAAAAAAGAAAGAAGAAGAAAGAAAGAAAGAAAGAAAGAAAGAAAGAAAGAAAGAAAGAGAGAGAGAGAGAGAGAGAGAGAGAGAGAGAGAGAGAGAGAGAGAGAGAAGGAAGGAAGGAAGGAAGGAAGGAAGGAAGGAAGGAAGGAAGGAAGGAAGGAAGAAAAGTTCTAGAAAAGTGGAAAAGTATTTAGACATATGACTCATAAAAAACATTATCCGAAGCAGACTTCACAGAGGTAACAATTAGCAAACAACACAGTTAAAATAGCTATTTGCAATATGCTTAAAGATTTTTTTTTTTTAATTATCAACATGCCCTAACCGGTTTGGCTCAGTGGATAGAGTATCAGCCTGTGGACTGAAGGGTCCCGGGTTCGATTCCAGTCAAGGGCATGTATCTTGGTTGCCAGTACATTCCCAGTAGAGGGTGTGCAGGAGGCAGCTGATCAATGTTTCTCTCTCATTGATGTTTCTAACTCTCTATCCCTCTCCCTTCCTCTCTGTAAAAAATAAATAAAATATTAAAAAATAAAAAAACAACACAATAAGCAGACAAATGCAATAAGCAGACAAATGCAACATATAAAAATATCTTAACTGAACTTTTAGATATAAAAAAATCATGATCTAGAAACAAAAATTACATAGAATGGGATTAAAAACAAATTATACACAGCTAAACAAAAGATGAGTAAAGTCAAAGAAACAACAATAGAAAGTATCCAAATGAAATCTACAGAAAGGACTGAAAAAATTAATTAATTAGTTAATTAATTAATTAAAAAGGACTATAGTTACCTTAGGGACAATATCAAGTATTTTAACTTATGTATAATTGGAAGCACAATTATACAGAAAAGCAGGAGAGGAAAATAAAATAAAAAAAGAAGTAATGGCTAAAAGTTTTTTCTAATTTAATGAAAACTACAAATATACAATTTCTAGAACTGAATGACTCCAAAACAGGAAAAGCACAAAGAAGACTATACCAATGCAGATAATCAAATTGTTAAAAACCAGTGATTAAGAGCCCTAGCTGGTTTGGCTCAGTGGGCAGAGTGGTTCTGGGTTTGATCCCCATCAAGGGTACATGCCTGGGTTACAGGCTTAATCCATAGGGGGCATGCAGGAGGCAGCCAATCAATGATTCTCTCTAATCATTAATGTTTTATCTCTCTCCTTCTCCCTTTCTTTCTGAAATCAATAAAAATATATTTTTTAAAAAAATAAACAACAAAAAGAGATAGTGATTAAGAGACATTCTTAAAAGCAGGAGGAAACACAGCACATTACATACAGAGAAAAAAAATTTAAAGTTACAGACTTCTTGTTGTAAACTATGAAAGCTAAAAGATAATAGAATGACAACTTCAGAGTGGTAGGGGTTAGAAATAAATCTGGAATTCTATACTCAGCCAATAGAATCTAAGAAAATTTATTGCTAGCAAAGTTATACTACAAGTAATTATTAGTAGAAATTATTCTGGCAAAAGAAAAATGATGCCAGATGAAAACTTGGATCTACACAAATGAATGAAGGACACCAGAAAAGATAAATATGAAGGTAGGTATAAAAATATTTCTTTATTTTTTTAATTTATTTAAAAATTAACTGTTTAAAAAATAATAATGCAGCATGCTGTTTATAAATATGTATAGAAATAAAATAAGTAGAACAATAGCACAAAGGATGAGAGGGGAAATAAAATATATAGTATAAGCTTCCTATGTCATATGTAAATTGATTTAGTATTTTTAATGTAAACTGTAGTAAGTTAAAAACTCAAATTACAAGCGCTAGAGCAATTTCTAAAAACTAAAGAGATAGTCAATATGAAAATAATAGAAATAAGTAAAATGCTAAAAAATTAAATAATCAAAATAATCAGAAAAAGAGAGGGAAAGTAATAATGAACATATACAGATGGGACAAATAGAAAACAAATAGCAAGATGGGTGATTTCCATCAAATTATATCAATAATTACATTAAATGTAAGTAATCTAACTCTCCCATTAAAGGGCAACAATTCTCAAACTGGATTAAAAATAAAACAAACAAAAAAATGTGGCTATATGCTGTCTCCTAGAAATGCACTTTAAATATAAAGATATAGCCAGTCTGAAAGTAAATGAATATACAATGCAAGGATATATAATGCAAATACTACTCATAAGAAAACTGGAGTGCCTATGTTAATATCAGATGAAATAGACTTCATAACAAAGAATATTTACAGGGTTAGAGAGAAGCATTCCATTATGAAAAAGGGGCCAGTTCATCCAAAAGACATAACAAGTAGGTCGAAATCGGTAGTTACAACTAACTGGTATCTTCATTATCAGCTTCCTGACCTGTCATTTATTCTGTCCTCTTCAGCCAACTTTCTTGCTTCATGAATTTTCTCCTCCCTGTCCTGTTTCTCCCGTTGCTATTTTACCTCTCCTTTCTCTTTAGTCAAAAACAAGCTCGAGACTTTTCCATTCTAAATTAAACTTTCTTTGCCCCTACTTTCTTATCTATCTGAGGCCATTCATCTTTCTTTCCCCTTCATAATCTAGTTTTCTGAAAGCGTAGAGTAGTCTAGGCCTTCTGGAGGCGCCTGGACCCTAGGCCATCTTTTGCGACGCAGACAAAAGCAGGCCCTCCCATCAGAGGATCCAGCAGTTGCCACGGTCAGTGTTCTAGCAGCACCAAGCTGCTGAGAAAGACAAAGCACTTTTCTTCAGATAAGACTAACTTTGGTCCCTATTACAGTGGAACTTCGTGTCTTGAACTTAATTTGTTCAGCAAGGCTGTTCAAAAACTGAATCATGTTTTCCCTTTAGAAATAATTTAAATTAAATTAATCCATTCCAGACCCCAAATGATTCCTTGTTTTAACCTTTCTTATATATAGTACATGTCTACCATACTATTTAATCTATTAGATAAACACTTTGAAAACAAAAAGAACATGAAATGCAAATGAAAATTTAACAAAATTTGTGTCCATTTTTGTTCTTCAGTTTATGTTGTTCATTAGATTCCACATATGAGTGAGATCATGTGATACATATCTTTCTCTGACTGGCTTATTTCACTTAGCATAATGCTCTCCAGTTCCATCCATGCTATTGAAAATGGTAAGGGTTCTTTCTTTTTTACAGCAGTGTAGTATTCAATTGTACTGTATAGATGTACCACAGTTTTTTAATCCATTCATCTGCTGATGGGCACTTAGGCTGCTTTCAAATCTGAGCTATTATAAGTTGTGCTGCTATGAACATAGGGGTGCTTGTATTCTTTCTGATAGGTGTTTCTGCATTCTTGGGATATATTCCAAGAAATGGGATCACTGAGTCAAATGGTAGTCCCATTTTGTAATTTTTGAGGAAAACTCCAAACTGTTCTCCACAGTGGCTATACAAGTCTGCATTCCCACCAGCAGTGCATGAGAGTTCCCTTCTCTTCACATCCTCACCAACACTTGTCATTTGTTGATTTGTTGATGATAGCCATCTAACAGGTGTGAGGTGACACCTCATTGTCATTTTGATTTGCATCTCTCAAATGATCAGTGACTTTGAGCACTTTTTCATATGCCTTTTGGCCTTCTGTATGTCCATTTTGGAGAAGTATCTATTGAGATTCTTGGCCCATTTCTTAATTGGATTGTTTATCTTCCCTTTAAGTTGTATGAGTTCCCTATAGATTTTAGGGATTAAGCCCTTACCACATGTATCATTGGAAAATATGGTCTCCCGTGGAGTGGGTACTCTTGTTAATCTATTGATGGTTTCTTTGCTGTGCAGAAGCTCTTTATTTTGATATCGTCCCATTTGTTTATTTTCTCCTTAGTTCCCATTGTCCTAGGAAATGTATCCCTAAACATATTGCTTTGAGACATGTCTGAGATTTTGCTGCCAATGGTTTCTTCTAAGAATTATATGGTTTCCCATCTTACATTAAGTCTTTTATCCATTTTGAGTTTATTTTTGTGTATGGTGTAAGTTGGTGGTCTAGTTTCATTTTTTTGCCTGTAGCTGTCCAATTTTCCCAACACCATTTATTGAAGAGAATGTCTTGACTCCATTGTATGCTCTTGCCTCCTTTGTCAAATATTAATTGAGCATAATGGCTTGAGTGGATTTCTGGGTTCTCTGTTCTGTTTCATTTGTCTATATGCCTGTTCTTGTGCCGGTACCAAGAATCTTGTGCCTCAATGTTAGGAGTACAGTGACTCTGTAGTATAACTTGAACTCTCAGAAAAGGAAACCAAACAAACAACCCCATTTTCCATTGCAACAAAAAATTTAGACACTTAAAAATAAACTTAACCTAGGAGGTAAATGACCCGTATTTGGAAAATTACAAGACATTGAAAAAAGAAATAGAAGAAGATATACACAAGTGGAAGAATATACATTGTTAATGGACTGGTAGAATCAACATCATTAAAATGTGAATACTACCCAAGGCGATTGACAGATTCAATGCAATCCCTATTAAAGTACCAACAGCATATTTTACAGAGCTGGAACAAATTCTCTAAAAATGTATATGAAATCAAAAAAGACCGCAAATAGCTGTAGCAATCTTGAGAAAGAAAAACAAAGTTGAAGGAATCACAATACCAGATTAATGTACGTTAATTCAGTCAATTTAAGACTAGTGTTTATTCATGCTGATTGTCATATAACAAGCCATTTTAAATCTCACTAATGTAAAACACAGGAATTTGGACTCACACTGCAAGGATGCCTGATCTCCGCAACACAACACCTGGGGTTTCAGTTGGAAAGATTCAAATGACTGAGAGCTGGAATTATCTGGAGGTTCCTTTACTCATGTCTAGCACCTGGGGTGGCATAATTTGAAGACTGGGCTCATCTGGGATTGTCAATCAGAGCCTACACCTCGGTTTCTCATGTGCCTTGAGTTTCTTCAGAGTGTGGCAACCTCTGTGTAGTCAGATTCCTAAGATTGAGACACAGAATTCTAGATATAAATATTTCAGTAAACAAGGCCTTTCTGTGACATAGCTTCATTTACATTGTACTCTCTTAGCTAAAACAGACATAAGCCCAACCTGATTCAAGAGGGAGGGATATAAATATACTAGTAACTCTATCTCTCAATGGGAGATGAGTCAAGGAACTTGTGACCATGTTTCAAAATTGCCTAAGTAACCAAATGGGAATACTTTAAATGCCAGGAAATCTTTGTGTACACACTGAAAGGCATTTTATAGAGGTGTTCCCAAATTTCGTAATAATCCTTAAAAAATTAATTTGCCATATATATATATATATATATATATATATATATATATATATATACTAGGGCCCCGGTGCACGAAATTCGTGCACGGCTAGGTGAGGGAGGGGGAAGGCAGACTGGGAGGTCCCTCAGCCAGACCTGCACCCATCCAATTTGTAGGCCCTCAGGAGATGTGCTACTCATGGCTTGGGCCCACTCCATGTGGTTCTCTGCTCTCTGCCAGGCCTGTCTGCTCCACACCACAGGGATGGGCAAGCAGGCCCTGCTGGGTGCTTCCTGTGGGGTCCCCAATGGCTGGCTCATGCCCCCTGTCCCCTCCTCCTCAGCCACCACCCTGGCCGAGGGCAGTTGGAGGCTCCCCAGTGGTTCTGGCTCGCCATGCCCCCTGGTCCCATCATCTGCAGCCCCTGCCCCAGTGGAGGCCTGGTCCAGGCAGTGGCTGGGGGGTCCCTAAGCCTCTGGCTCACCATGCCCACTGGTCCCGGTGGCTGGGGGCTTCCTGATGCCTCTGCTCACCGTGCCCCCTCGTCCCGTCTTCCACATCCACTGCCCCAGCGAAGGCCTGGCCTGAGCGGTGGCTGGGGGGTCCCCAATGTCTCTGGCTCGCCAGCCCCCTCGTTCTGTCTTCCCCAGCCACTGCCCCAGCTGAGGCTTGCCAGGGTGGTGCCTGGGGGCTCCCTGATACCTCTGGCTCTCTGGCCCCCTGGTCCCGTCCTCTGCAGCTGCTGCCCAGGCAAAGGCCAGGCCGAGGCAGTGGTTGGGGGGGGGGGGGTCCCTGATGCCTCTGCATCCCCACGCCCCCTGGTTCCTTGGTCTGCAGCCACTGCCCCAGCCTAGGCCCAGCCACCACTGCCCCCCTCATCATGTTTTCCACAACCACCACCCTAGCCAAGGCCCAGCCTAGGCGCTGGCTGGGGGTCCCCATGCCTCTGCTCACCGCACCCCCTCCTCCCATCTTCCACAGTCACTGCCACAGCCTAGGCCCAGCCTAGGCCCAGGCCCTGGCTGGAGGATCGCTGATACTTCTGGCTCACTACGCCCCTCATCTGGTCTTCTGCAGCCACTGCCTCAGCTGAGGCCCAGCCCGGGCAGTGGCTGGGGGGTCCCTGATACTTCTGGCTTGCCCCGCCCCCTTGTCCTGTCTTCCGAAGCCACTGCCCCAGCTGAGGCCTGGCCCCGGTGGTGGCTGGGGGGTCCCTGATGCCTCTGCCTTCCTACGCCCCCTGGTTCCGTGGTCTGTAGCCACCGCCCCAGCAGGGGCCACCACCAGGCCTCCTCCTCCCGTTGTCCACAACCACCGCCCCAGCCAAGGCCCGGCTAGGTCATTGGCTGGGGGGCCCCAATGCCTTTGGCTCACCGTGCCCCCTGGTCCTGGTGTCTCGTGGCCCACTGGTCCTGTCTTCCACACTGTCTCCCCAGCCACCTCCAACGGCCTGCGCTGCACCTGGCCATGCCAGGCCGCTTGAGCCGCTGCTGTCTCCGTGACTGCCAGCTGCCATCTTGGAGATTGGCTGGTGGGCGTGGCTTACCCCATCCCGGAGAAATGGTTAATTTCAATATTATGCTTTTATTAATTAAGATAAGCCTAAGTGACCAAATGACCAGTCAACCAGTCACTATGATGCATACTGACCACCAGGGGGCAAAAGCTCAACATGGCTAGCCAACCTCTGCAGTCCCTCCTCTCCCCCCCCCCCACCCTGCCACTGGCCAACCCGATAGGCCCTGATCACTAGCCAGGGCGAGGGACCTCACCCATTCACGAATTCATGCACCAGGCCTCTAGTTACTGATAATGAATGATAAAGCTGAAAATCTTCATAATAAAAATTTCTAAGAATAACATTCTTAATAATCAAAATTTAACTTTTACCAACTATCATGAAGGAAAAACTGAATTATTTTCCTGTCTTACTAGAAAAAAAGAGTCAATCAAATAAACACATAGTCAAAAAGCATAAAAAAAAATACTACACAGAGAAGTTAAGCAATAACATTAAAACATCTTCTTTTTTTGAAATTTTGTGATTTTTTGTATTTATTTGTCTATATAAATCGGTATCTACTTTGTACCTAATTTTTACCAATAAGTGAATAAGCTTCGGGGCCCACAGTCCCTGAATCTCCCAGGTTCCCTATTTCTACAATGTCACTCTTTGCCTTCCCATGCCCCTTTGGCAGTTCCTTCTTATCCTTGACATTTCTCTCTTTCTGCCCACCCTATTAATATCAGTGACCCAAGGTTCTGAACAAAAGCCTTTTGTCACCTTATTTGACAATCCATTGTTGGCCATCTCACACTATTATTTCAGTCACACCCTGTAACCTAACAACTCCTAAATGTGTATATAGTTGAGACATTTAACAAGCAGCATGCCTGGAGTGTAATCATATGACAGCTTTATGTTGCTAGCCCCCTGTCCCTTTAAACCTTTTCAATGTGCGGTGAAAGTCCTCACCTTGCCTCTGATGGAAATTTCATGTCCTTGTGACTTCAGATAACATGAGGGAGACTCATAAATTAGGATTCTCAGACCAATATCAAATTTATACTCCCACCTTTAGAGGTCTTCCCCTTTCCCTGCCTGGGGCTTGCTGTGGATCCATCATTGGCCCTGGAGGAACAAGGCCTGGCTTTCTTGTCTTTCCTGCTGAGTAGGTCCAGGCAGGAATGAGGAGATTTAAGAGGGCTTGGAAACTCAATGGTACCTGTCACTATAGAAGGTATCTTTTCACCACCTGGCCAGTGTTTACAGCTGGCTTTTTCTCTTACATGCACTTCTGTGTTTTCCTCAAAGATTCCCCTGTTGCCTCTTGCAAACTACAACTCCCATAATAAGCACGATGCCTGTCCTCCTCATAGCTGTCTCTTCTCTCCCCTCAGCCTCAGTCCCTATAGTCTCTTACTGCTGGGCACACATTGGTCCAAGGGGCTACTCACTTGGTCAGAATTTTTTTCTGAAACACCCAAGGCTGCCATTTGTACCAGAGGTTCCACATGTCATAGTCCTTGGAACACCTTTGTTTTTTCATCAGAGGGGATCACAGCTTCCCAGATGCAGCTGTGAGCTGCTCCAGCTATCACAGGTTTATGGCAGTCTCAAAGTCCCAATGCCCCCAGTTCAGAACACACATAGAAAGCTCCCCATGTGGCTCCAGTGAAGCCCCTCCCACTGCACATTGAGTTTACCTCCCATCTACCACCAAAACTTTGGGTAGAGATAAGAGAGGAGACTCATAACTCAGCTTTTCCCCAAAACTTTCTTATAAAAGGCTTTCTCTCTGTTTTCATCTTCGGGTGTTTTCTGATGCTGAGAGTTTCAGCATAGGGTCTAGCGCCCCTTTGGGAATGCAGCGGGGGTGCTGCCATGATGCTTTCGCGGAAATGTCAGAATGTGCTGCGGAGTCCAAAACTGATCTCCAGTTCTCAACCTTCTGACTCCTCTGTGTTTCTTCATGTAGTAGGCCAATCTAGAAACCTTTATTATCCTAAAACCATTCATCACCCAAACAGCACTTACACCTCAAAAATGTCAAAAATTTGCCCACTGTTTCCTTACTTTGGATCAGGAACCGATACCTTCTCCCCTGGACTGTTACAGATTCCTAATTATTTGCTCATTCAGTAAACACTTATTGAGTATCTACTATATCCACTTTAGATATAGATTCACTTTGGATAAAGATTAAAAATCCAATCCCTTCAGAACTTTATAGACTAAATGGAGAAAATAATAAGCCAACACTTATAATGTTATAAGTTCTGGATGGCAAGACCTTTGTCTATTTTGTTCTCTACTATGCACCCAAGACTGTGGCAGGATCTGGTACATAATAAAAATTAAATGAATTAAGGAAATAATGTAGCATTTGGACATAGATGCTGTCAGAGCACACATTCAAGACCAGTGAACAAGACCCCAGAATGAGAAAGAGACCAAGGAACACAATGCTTCAGCTAGATTTGAATACCGGCATCTACTCCTGGCCAAGTAAGTAGAATACACAAAGGCACAGAAGCAACAAAAAGCATGGGACAAGTTGGAAGCTGCAAACAACTCATTACGGTGAAGGAAGGAGGGAGGAAATTAAGCTAAAGATTTTGATAAGAATCAGATCATAAAGGATCTCCCGTGTCTTGCTAAGGAGTTTGACCTCTAACTTGCAGGTGGTAGGGAGTCTTTGAAGGGCAAGCATGTGCCTTAATCAGCTCTTTCACTGAGAAAGCTTCCTCTGAAAGCAATGGTGAGGTTGAATTGGAGAAAAATCAGTCTGTAGATAGAGAAGCCAGATCAATAACAATAATATTTGGGGTTTTTAAATATTGACATAGAAAAAATGCTACTCCTTTCTTTCAAAAATTATCCTTAACCACAAATAGAATGAGTAACAGAAACACCATTTCATCAAACTGCATTTAAGGTTGAACTACAGTATGTGACAAAGGTTCCCAGATGCACTGAATGTCACCATGAGGGACACTGCGAGGGAGATAGATGTCTACAGCCGCACCTCAAACAAGGTCACAGAGTGATATTATCCAGTACAGGGTGGTGCTCCCGAGGGGGACACTAGCAAGGCCCTATTTGCAATAATGGCAAGTGTGTGCACAGACTGTAAGAAAGGCTTTCCCTCTACCCAGAAGAAGGCAAAAACACACAAACACTCTACTCACCCAGAATGATCTGTTGGTGGAACAGAGTCCATTAGATGGGTTTTGTGTGGTAAGCAGTCTTGCAGAGGCTGACCCCTGTTGATTGGAGAAAAGAAAAAGACAGAAAGAAATCAAGGAAACAACATGAATAACAAGGACCTTTGAATAAGCATTGACATCTATGAGCAAAATACAATCAGTACAAGGAGAGTAGGGTAATTATTAGTAGCCAACATTTTATTTTACCTCTCTGTCCACGGAAGATCTAGTGGACAAAAAAATAAGTATAGATAAGAATGACATAAAGAACAAAATTGTTAAGGTAACATAATTGTTATTTAGTTGATAGATATCCAACTTCATATCCTAACACCAAAGAATATACTTTTTATAAAGCTAGTAGCACATTGTTAAAAATGAGCTATATATTATGCCAGAAAGAAACCTTAAATAAATTTCAAAAGGTGGAGACTGTCTTGACTCCATTGTATGTTCTTACCTCCTTTGTCAAATATTAATTGAGCATATTGGTTCGGGTCAATTTCTGGGTTCTCTATTCTATTCCATTGATCTATATGTCTATTATTGTGCCTGTACCAGGTAGATTTGAGAACAGTGGCTTTATAATACAGCTTGATATCTGGTATTGAGATCCCTCCTACTTTGTTCTTCTTTCTCAGGATCACTGCAGCTAATCGAGGTCTTTTTTTATTCCAGATGAATTTTTGGAGAGTTTGTTCTAGGTCTGTAAAATATGCCGTTGGTATTTTAATGGGGAGTGCATTGAATTTATAGATTGCTTTGGATACTATGGACATTTTAATGATATTGATTTTACCAATCCATGAACATGGTATGTTCTTCCACCTGTTTATGTCTTCCTCTATCTCTTTTTTCAACGTCCTATAGTTTCCTGAGTAGAGGACTTTTACCTCCTTAGTTAAGTTTATTCCTAGGTATCTTAGTTTTTTTTAGTGTGATGGTAAATGGGATTGTATTTTTAGTCTCTCTTTCTGTACATTCACTATTGGTGTACAAAAATGCCATAGATTTCTTGGTGTTAATTTTGTATCCTGCTACATTGCCAAATTCATTTATTAAGTCTAATAATTTTTTGATGTTTTTTTATGTACAATATCATGTCATCTGCGAGTAAGGAGAGTTTTACTTCTTCTTTTCCAATTTGGATGTCTTTTATTTCTTCTTCTTGTCTAATTGCAATGGCTAATAATTCCAGTACTATGTCGAACAGGAGTGGTGAGAGTAGGCAACCCTGTCTTGTTCGTGTTCTAAGGGGAAATGATTTTAGTTTTTGCCCATTGAGTATGATGTTGGCTGTGGGTCTGTCATAAATGGCTTTTATTATGTTGAGGTATGATCCTTCTATTCCTACCTTACTGAGAGTTTTTATAAAAAATGGGTGCTGGATTTTGTCAAATGCTTTTTCTGCATCAATTGATATGACTATGTGGTTTTTATCTCTCAATTTGTTTATGTGATGTATCACATTTATTGATTTGCAGATATTGTACCATCCTTTCATCCCTGGGATAAATCCTACTTGGTCATGGTGTATGATCTTTCTGATGTACTGTTGGATCCGATTTGCTAGGATTTTGTTGAGGATTTTAGCATCTATGTTCATGAGGGATATTGGCCTATAATTCTCTTTCATTGTGTTGTCTTTGTCTGGTTTTAGTATTGGGGTAATGCTGGCTTCATAGAATGACTTTGTAAATGGTGCTGGGAAAATTGGACAGATATATGCAAAAAAAATGAAACTAGACCACCAACTTACACCATACACAAAAATAAACTCAAAATGAATAAAGGACCTAAATGTAAGATGGGAAACCATAAAAATACTAAAGGAATACAAAGGCAACAAAATCTCAGACATATGCCAAAGCGGTTTCTTCACCGATACAGCCCCTATGGCATTGGAAACTAAAGAGAAAATAAACAAATGGGACTATATCAAAATAGAAAGCTTCTGCACAGCAAAAGAAACCATCAGCAAAACAACAAGAAAGCCCACTGCATGGGAGAACATATTTGCCAATGTTATCACTGATAAAGGTTTAATCTCCAACATTTATAGGGAACTCATACAAGTTAACAAAAAGAAGATAAACAATCCAATCAAAAAAATGGGCAAAGGACCTAAATAGACACTTTTCAAAAGAGGACATTCAGAAAGGCTAGAGACATATGAAAACATGCTCAAAGTCACTAATCATCCGAGAGATGCAAATCAAAACAGCAATGAGGTACCATCTCACACCTGTCAGAATGGCTATCATCAACAAATCAACAAAGGACAAGTGCTGGAGAGGATGCAGAGAAAAAGGAACCCTCGTGCACTGCTGGTAGGAATGCAGACTGGTGTAGCCACTGTGGAGGACAGTATGGAGTTTCCTCAAAAAATTAAAAATGGAACTCCCTTTTGACCCAGTGATCCCACTTCTGGGAATATATCCCAAGAAACCAGAAACACCAATCAGAAAGGACATATGCATCGCTATGTTCATAGAAGCACAACTTACCATAGCTAACATTTGGAAACTGCCTAAGTGCCCATCAACAGATGAATGGATTAGAAAGCTGTGGTACATCTACACAATGGAATACTATGCTGCTGTAAAAAGGAAGGAGTTCTTAGCATTTGCAGCAGCATGGATGGAACTGGAGAACATAATGCTAAGTGAAATAAGCCAGTCAATGAAAGAAAAATACCACATGTCCTCACTCATCTATGGATAATAATAACCATTATAAACTGG